>JAMKCH010021629.1:0-21145 GCA_023653785.1 Ophioderma brevispina
AAAAAGTGCCCAAACAAGAGTTGCGTTCTTGGTCCCATGCCCACTTGGCTGGTGAAAAAACATATCAATGTTTTGCTTCCCACATTGTATAGAATCGTTAACACTTCTTTACAATCTGGTGTACATGTATTTCCAACAACTTACCATGAGACAATAAAACATTGTCATATCTCTTTGTACATGGTTTGACTTGTATGATGCACTATCAGTGGCGGTGCCAGACTTCATTTTCTGGGGGGTGGAGCAAAGTGAAATTTTGAAGGGGAAAAGGTGAAATTCTAGGGGGATATATCAAATTTTTAACCAATTTTTGCACCAAATCACTGATTTTTGCCAAATAATCGGTCATTTTTCTTCCAGCCAGGGGCAACTTGGGGGGCGGGGCAAGAAAGAAATGGGGGGGGGGTGGGGGTCCCTGCCGCCGCCACTGCACAATATGGCCACCACAGAGCATACAGAATCTAGGAACAAATCTTTTCAAAAATGTTCACAACAGACAGTCCAGGCTACAGATTCACACACTATGAGCTAGTAAAATCTCAATTCCCATGGCACAGTTCATTAGCTTTCATTCACCAGTATATTGAGCAAATACACCACCTGGCACTTTAGTATGATTTATGATATCCAGAACATACATGGTCAGCTGCTGTTAACATGTGCCCATCCAAGCTTACTGAACTGAGCCCTTGGGAGATGAGCATGCCTTACCTCATAGTGACAATGTTTTAACGAGACAGACTGAAAAATACAACTTTTGAGTGAACAAGAAATGAATGTTTTGGTGGCCATTTAACCTTGTTTTTTTTTAATGGTTTCTAGATCAGTTTATTATGTTGATTCTGAATGCGATGGCTGCTACACGAGAAACCTTGAGCATATTTGTAGAAACGCAAACAAATTGCCACCAAAACATTCATCTCTTGTTCGCTCAAAAGTTGTATTTTTCAGCCTGTCTTGTTAAAACATTTGTGACCAATTAACTTATGGTTCTGTAACCACATAAACAAGGAATTCAATCTGAATCAATAATACAATTAAGTGTCTGATCGTGATCTCCTTTTGACTAGTTGGTAATTTGGTGTCTATCCTGGTGTTTCAACAGTCAAGAAATCAAAACCATTAGAATTTGTTTTCAAAAATACGATAAATTCATTCATTATAGCATCCAAGATGGCATCTCCAATATTGCTAGAAATGGTACTTACTCATCAGCAAAAAATCCAATCACTAATAGCCTAGAGATATATGCTTTTCTCTGTGTTTGGTAGGTTTGGGCATCCATATTGGGAAATTTGATGAATAACAACTTAATGACATTTAAGATATTACTGGGATTCTTGGAAGTGATAATCCTATTAAAAACTACTTATCTTTAGCCTACAGCTTGAATGAATTACTGAACGTTGCATCTATATTCCCATCTTACAGACATCACCTTATATTTTAACTGCTCTGAATGAGTTTTAGTGATATACATGAACATAACAGCTCTTGGCTATATTTGGTAATTAATATTCCCATTTTGGAACCATCTTGGTTTGATTTAATTGATCACCAAATTATTGAAAGCTTTTCATAATGGTTTCAATTAACATATTGAGCATTAGTATCCAAGTTACCATTCTACGGTCAAAAGTAGATTATTAGGTGGTTAATGAATCATATTTTAATTGGTCACAATGGGTGTTTGGAATGGAGAGGCAAAAAATTCAAACCATTGAGTAGTTAAAGGGCATTTCGTGCTCCACAGCCTCGTCCCCCCGACTTACCTAAACCAGAGCATCAATGATGCAGTAGCCTATAATATGATGCCATTCAAAGACAACAGGTTTTTGCCATCTATATTATATACCGGAGTATTAATTCACATCTGAGATGAACTTAAAGTCTGACTCAGAGATTTCAAAATATTTTTTGTGTAATAATAAAAATAGTCAACGAGAACTAAAGATAGTAACCTAAAATGCGCAATTCCGAAATTTGAGATGAATCAGATTTTTCGTTTTGATGCAGTAAGCATTTATGTGTAGTATTACGTCCCATAGGATACTGTGTATAACAAATATTCCGGATCCAGAATTTTATAAAAAAGTTGTGATTTTCTATATGAAGGAATTCGATTTAAGTTTAGCAATTTCACGCAGTGATTAGTATATGGACAAGCATTATGTACATGCAAAAAACACAATTTTTTGGAAATTGAGGGTGCCCTCCTCAGGAAATCTCCGAGTCAGCCTTTAAGCCAAAAATGTTGTTTTTATATGTACGATAATACAAATGCGCCTTTAATCATTGCAATATTAAATGGTCACTTCATTGTCATACTTAAATAAATTTAATAAATATGTGAACCCCACAAAAATATGCCACACTAATCTGAGCTTTAATTTCTTTCTTTTTTAAATTCATTTTCACTTGATATGGACTTCAAGTGATGTAGGCTTATCATATAGCCAATCATGGAGTAGGCCTATGTAAACTTTATGACTTAACTATGTATTTTTAGCTTACATTACCCAGAACCACAAAATATGCCAAATTTTAATGGCAATAACTTTTATAGAAAACCTGTTTATATGCCTCAACTTCCAAGGAATAGCAAATATTTTGCTGTAATATTAAGTCATACAGATTTTAATCGGCAAGACTATTTAATGGATTATGCTCCATGTGTGCCTGCATTTTGGGAGTTTGTCAATTTGTCTGTGAATCTTTTTACTCACACATTAATTGAGAGTAACTTTAACTTCTTCAATCTCGTAGTTTGTTCCATAATCTCAATCTTCACTTTGCCTGTAGTTTCACTTTCAATAAACGCTTTTGGTCAATGCCTAAGACTATTATAATATTTGTGTAATAACACTCGTCATGATGCTTTACAAATTAGGAAATATCAACCAAATTATTCTCAGTTCCCAAATACCAAGCATGAAAGAAGAAGAAAGGAAATCATCAAGAGCTAGTGCTTGTGGGCAGGAATGCATGTGTGATTAAAGTGTTTTATGTGTTAACTGGGATCTGTCTCCTCTGCAGGAATTTGGAGAATAGCGATATGTAGTAAAATCTAGTAAAAGCCAAGGCACTGTGATGGGTTAAGTAACAATTAACAAAAACACCAAATTAACAATGCAAACAAAGTTCTTAAAGATGAGTCTTCGTATAAAATTAATATTGTGTTCATTATGTTTTGACTTATTTGCAAACGGAAACAAAAGTGTTTGAAAAAGATCAAACCTGGGAAGGGTGATCACTTTATTAAAATACACAGAAGTAGTAACATGAAAACGCCACCAATACTTACATGACAGTCCCCTTTTAGAATGGGATTTTTGTGGAATCCCATGGCCTGGTCATCTACATGACATTATTGAGGGGACATGTTCCAAAAAACTTGGGCATTGTGGGATGAACTCTGATGATTATGACAATATGTTGGAATGGCCATGCCACTTTGACTGGTGGATGTGACTGACGAAATTGGCTGTTTCATATTTGTTTTAAACACAGCCGCAAAGGGTAAAGGGAGTCCATAAAAACATTTGCTTTTTTGCCATCATTAAGTTGCATTCATAACTAAAACTGTTAATGATTTATAAATACCAGAGCCTGACAACCAAGACATGTTCTATGCATTATAAAATTTGCCCTGGTTTGCAAGCAAATATTTTTAGTTCAGTATAATAACCTGGTAAATGTGAGAAGTGGGATGAAGTGCAGTTGAAAATCCACTTCTTGTGATTATGGTAAAGAAACTTTCAAGAATATGATAAAACAATTGGTGGATCAATAACCAAGTCTTCGCCATCATGTGGGTTCGTGGATTGGGTTGGAGTTGGGATGGGGTGTTTGAGTATTTTTGGTGGTGGTTTGTAAGGGTGATGAATCAGTTTTGTGTGGAAGTTGGTTTTCAAATTAAAATTTACCCATGTCAAAAACGACGTACGGTTCCCGTACTGGAGTGCAACCCTGTCTCTTGAATATTTGCAATCCATTTCTCACGCCACTGTGCCAGATAAGACTCTGCCACCATAAATTCACCCTGACAGTCGGTAAAGAATGCCATTACCGGACAGCCTTTTTTCTTTTATGGCAACCTACCACTACGCACCTCTTCGGGCATGTTTAAATTACGCCGCATTTCAAAATTATAACTTTGAAAGCACCAAAACTAGTGGAATTGTAATAATAAACTCGGTAATCGCCAAACTAACTAGTCAGTTCGCATTTTTAATACCGTGCATTCTTCAGGTATTGTAAATGTAAATATCTAACGGGTAGAATATTATTGTGTTTTCCAACATGGACGCTAGATATTCCAAAATTACTATTTATTTCTTGTCTTCCAAATTTATTTTCTAATACAATCGGTGTACTTCTTAAGTAGTAGCGCATATGTTTTTTATTATCAACGTCCACGCCCAGCCATAGCTAAAATGCATTTCCATTGCGTGAAACGTACATTAAAATGTGGCATAGTACAGACAGTACAGAGATAGCGGGAGAGTCCCTGTACCCTTATATCGCCACCATGTTTTCCGATAAGCTACCATAATATTTATGCGATGACGTAGGCCGTGGATGACGTAGCTAATAGCGCACGTACGACTGCCGAACTATAAGCTCATTGTTGCCAGTAAATTGAACCAAAGTAGCAAGCAGTTGCTTGCTCCGGCAAAACTAAAATTCACACAAAATACTCTTCAAAACATCCCATTTGCTTCTCCCCTTACATCGCAATTGGGTTAAATAGCAAGTAGCTGTGCGTAAAGGTATTTTGGCAACATGGGAAACAATTCTTACGGACGACCTCCAAGCGGACATCCCCTAACTTAATAGTCTTCCATCCTCTTTGAGGCTTAAGACTAAAAAGCATCATGACACTGGCTAATAAGATATTAGCCTGATAATGGAATATCATGTTAGAAGCCTAGCTGTTATATTGAGGTGAAAATGAATTAAAAATAACATCTTTAAGAAACTTTTAAAACTAAATCAATAACAGTTTCTTTTCACACTAAAAAATATCAATTTTTTTATTTAAAAGGTATGTACTTGTTAGGAGTAGGCCTACAATATCTACATTTTGACTTGTTTAGACAATTATTCATGTAAGTAGCTTGAGGTTATAGCCCCCTTGATTTTTTCAACAATGCTGCTACAGAACAGAAAATAATAAACCTGCACCATACTATTGTTGATGAAGTTAATCAGCTCTCAATAGAATACAGATACATTTTTCCTCTAAAATGTGATTGCTTCCACAAAGTAACTTGCTGATGTACTATTAATTGAATCTTTGGTTTAAACACTTAACTGCATAAAAGGGTTTGCACTTTCCGTAGTGCATAAGGGGGGGGGGGGGGTTCCTAGGGACCATTCATTATATAACCACTTTCCCAAAGGAATTTTTTAGATGGAAATCCACCGCATGTTAGAAGGATTCCAAGACATCAACATTAAGAAATAAAAACTGAAAAAAATTGTCATTAAGAAAATTAGAGAGAGGGCAAAACATTGATTTTTAATTTGCGTCAAATGTGGTCGAAAAGACATACTTTGGTTTCCTTCGCATTTTTCTACGACGTGCACTGATTCACCTCGACTTTTGCTGATTGCTTAATTGGTGAAGGATGAACTATATTTAACATATTAAGTAACACATGAATGTCGCGTGCCATTGTTATATTTTTTAGGTTTTACATTGTATAATTTACCATAGGTTCCTACATACAGTAAACCGCTATACGATGTATAATATTATAGGAACAATCGCCTTCTATACTTTCCAAGATTTTTGATTAAAGGTCCATGGCCCTAGCGCTAAGAACCTCGTCCCCAGAAGCCCCAGAGCTTACCGGAAGGTCAACATTTTGGTATCAGAAGAAAGCTACTATTTTTCTCAGTACCCTGTGAATCATAGAGCCAAGGATGTTGTGGTTGTTGGAAATTATGAGCGAAAATGTGCCCCCTTTTGTTGACCAATAATTAATTTACACAGTACTCTATGGGGCTTCAACAAAAAAATCACGTTTTTAGCTCGCGCATACAAAACGGATTGAAATATCGGCGCGAAACTTTACCGATGGGAGTTTTGAGTGAAGGCCAATCATTAATATGAAGCTTCATATCCTTAAATCGGGCCATCCCCTTTAATTATTTACTTTGTGTATGTCACTAGGTGTAGCATTATGAAATCAGAATCACAGTAACATCTATTAAGATTTTTAATTTTTGTCATGGCACTTCCGTTATGCATAAGGGGGGCTCCCTAGGGACCCATGCTATTAACGCAAAAACGGCGCATGGATTTTGAATTTTTTTTGCACCAATCAGCGCAACTAAAAGTTTTAGACAAATACAAAAATATAAACCAAATATATGCAGCGTTTAAAAAACGCCGGCCGAAAACCAAAAATGGGTCCCTAGGACCCCCCCCCCCTTATCAGTTAAGTTTAATTTGTGTGTTTCAAATTTTGTTACTTATTATCTTTTTAATCTGTAAACACTTCAAAGAGAACCATGCCAGGACAAAGTTTGGGTGTTTAAAACCTAACTAAAAACATTCACACAATTGCATACACTTTTTCCAAGACAAGCAAGTGTAAATGAATAGGTAGTAGAATTATGTTTCTTATTTGTAACTATAGTGTGAAAGACAAATGACATCAATATTTAGTCATGTCTTTTACACTAGATTTAATTTGCCACATTAAAAAGAAACATAAGGCTAGGGGCCTGATCAAGTTTTTGTGATAAAATACTATATACTCGAGTATTCAACATTTGTTATATAATGTTTCAACAACAAATGTGTTTCTGTGATATTTGTTGATGAAAAGGTATTCTGACAAAAGTACTGTCATCTATGTCTTCCCACAACTAGAGTCCCTAAAGACGATGAAAATGACTTGAAACAACATAACCACTGCTAGTTGAAAGTTGAAATGCAACAGTATGGTCCAAGTGGAAAACCAAATGTATATTACTTAGAGCGCTAGCCACTGATTGTCCAAATCAAGGACAACGTCAACTGTGAATTGGAGAGTGCTAATTGAAAGTTGAATAACATAACCTATCATCTAGCCAGATACTATGAAATTTAACTGTGCAGAGTGTTATCAACTAGGCTGCAAATGTCATGCCCTGCTAGGCCGCATTGATAAAGCATGGCTTTCAGCTTTCACAGAGCATGCATCTACATTGTATATAGGACAACAGACAATTCAGCATAGATCTTTGCCTACCAAACCAATTCATGCCAAAAACACAAACGGACGAACAAAATGCCCCCACACAACTCTGCTCTCTCATCTTTTTCAAAATCATAACATAACTTTAAAGAAATGTCATTACTTGCCATACCTGCGAGTTCACAAGAATTGGACAAGACATGAAGACTAGTTTATGAGATAATATTGGTTCCTACTCTAATTTGCTACGTGATGCACAATAGCCCTATATAATTATAGGCTAAAAAGTTGATATTTTTTATATCATCTGAGACGTTAACATTAGTAATCCATGTTACCAAATCTACTTGCAAATTCCGGGTCGTGTCTGTGAGAATTGCAATTTTGTATTTTCTGTCCGTAAACGGCCAGAAATTATAGTCACAGTGCCCTATTGGACCGTGGGAACGAGCAATTTGCTCATAACACAACTGCAAAGTCGGGATCAGCTAAATAGTTGTGAAAAAAGCTTTTCTCAATGATATCTATGAACAATACTAAACAGAAGGGTGTAATCACGAAATGCCCTTTAACAGATGAGTTTTTGTTTTGGTGGTCCATTTGGATTTTGTGTTTTCCCTTTGAAAATTGCTCAAGGTTTGAAGGATTCAAAGTCATCAGAAAAACTGTCCCTGAAACCGTTTAAAACCCGGCCCGTAACCAGTGGGGCGAGGGGGGTGGATGCCCTCCCAAAAAGCCCCAAAACTGCTCTAAACAGCCACAAAAATGGAATTTTGCAACGAGGAGGCAGCCCACAATTAGGGGGTCCACTTTTGCAAATTCACCTGCCCCTTTTGGAGTTTCGAATTTTTTGGTAAGTTCCTCTTTGAGAAAACTTCGCCCCTCCCCCAAGAAATCCTGGTTACGGGCCTGAAAAATCTGTTATAAAAATCATTATAGTAACAAGGTCACATGGTCTGTAGTAGTGTATGTACTTATTCATGGAATCAAGAATAGTGGGCATTTAGGGTTAGATAGATTTCGTGCAAACCCTGATTTTTTCCCACAAAGTACATCATAAAATTATCAAAACAATGTTTGCATTTTTTCCGGCTGCCATCTGGTATATTTTACGCCATTTTCAAAATGGCTGCCTTTCATCACATATTAAATTTGCCTATATATCGGCCTTTGAAGCTCGTAGGAGGCATCATTCTGGTGTCTTAAACCCATGTTTTAGGGGTCAAGGAATTTAATATGTGATGTTGGGTTTAATAGTGTCGATGTCCTCCATTCACTACACAATCAACATGGCCGCCAAAATGTCCGTCATAAACCAAAATACGCTATATCTCGGCTTCAGAAGCAAAATATGAAGATGGTTTTTGTCTCTTTACATGGTTTTTTGAGGTCAAAGAATTCGATTTAGTGCACGTGTAAGTTACATGACTTGCGACACTAGAACCAGATGGCCGCCGAAATATAAACTCATTTTTTTTCCCCCCCCTAAAGGCTGCCTTAGTAATGAAATGAGCCCATATTCTGGTGTCTCTAACCCATGTTTTAGGGGTCAAGGGATTCGCTTTGATGTTTGTTTAATAATTTCATGTCCCAAATCCCTCTAAAATCCAAGAATGGCTGCCAAAATTGGGCCACCAGTACATATATGTGTGTTATTCCTAGCTTCAAAAGCATGTATGAAGACAATCTTAAGTAAAGGGGTCGCAATGTATTCAAGAAATTACCCAGCAAAAAATATTTTCAATATTGGTCCGGTGAATGAGGGTATATTTTGAGTAAAGATGATTGGTACATGAGGCTGCTATCCACCTGTTGGAAGCACTACAGAGATGAAGACATATACATTTGTGTACATTTAAATATCGTGATAGGGGCCGTTTGTCCTTATATTTATAAAATAATAGGATAATAGAGGATATATCGATTTGTTGAAGCTAGGAATGCCGCAAAGGACCGCGTACGTGAGATTGAGGTTCAGACACAGGGATGTCAGATGTTTAATACGCGCCTATATTCCACGACTTTATTAATATAAACGTTAAGCATGTTGCTGCCCTTGTGACAGATCATTGTTCAATGTATTGAATGAAAGTAAAAACAATGGTGTTAAACTATAACATTTTAAAAATTACGACCACCTTTTTTCTGGATAGTTTCGATTCATACAAGTAGGCCTTAATAGTCACCATATGAACGCACCTTCGGCTTAAAAGAAGAAACCACGGATTGGTACAAACAAACACACTGAATGGCACTTAACGTTGGATCAAGTAAAACCATGAATGATATTCCCTGCAGTGAAATCTATTTTCTACCAAAACTGCATAAGAAACCAACAGGAAACAATAAATGTGAAGCGCAGCCGATTGGGATTGTTTATGTACAGATACAATATACCCTACACCAAAATTAACATGTCCACAGAAGCATATCACAGTCATTGACATCAAAGCAAGTCTAAAGAAGTCTCTGAATTCTTGAAATATACAACACCAAATACAAACATACCCGCCAAACGGAATACAATAAGACTTCTGTCTCAGGTACGCAGCACAAAGACTTCGTGCTTTTGCTAGAAAACTCAAATAAATAACAAAAGCATGACCTATCCATATCACCATGGGAAGCCCATTGTCGCCATCAGTAGCAATTGCAAAATAATGTTTTGAACAATATAAACATCATCGCTTTCTATAGAATTTCTAGAAGGGGGTGACACATTCTTAAAAATACATCAAAATCCTAAATCAGCTACACCCAAACCTTACATTCGCGGCAGCAAATGTCAAATGCCTTTATATTCCACGGTTCCCAAAGATCTGAAGGAAAGGACAGGGTGTTGGAAATCTAAAGCCTGTGAAAGATCAAATCTAATACCCAGGATTATTGACCAATATCACTCCTCTACCTACATTTTGCTCTTTTCAACGTATCCTGCTCAATTGTATCTACTGTGAGAGACAAAACACCTCACGCAAGAACAAAGCAGGGTTTTTTTTTTTCCCCAGACCAGGCAAATCCAAAACAAGCAAGTACTAAACCGAATATACACATAGAAAGATGGTTTCAAGAAGGGTTGGGTTACCGGAGTCATGTTCGTCAAACCTATCAGCAGCTTATGACAATGTAATCACAGATGCATAATCCATAGGATCTTGGAACTCAACAAAGCAATTGCTTGACTGAGCTATTCAAAGGATCGCTTGCAAACAGGATTGTTCTTTGGTCAGCTAACGAGCCGTCTGGATAGGCTCAAGAGTGGAATACCACAAGGGTTTTGTGTCCTATTCATGTCCTGTTCAACGGTTATACAAATGGAAAAACCCAGAGTGCAGGGAACCGTCGTTTTAATCTATGCAGATGATCTCGAGATCAGTGCACAAATGCATACTGGGAAGAAAGACGTCCTAATGCTTTGAGATGAACCCACTTCTCAGTATGAGGAAATACCTACGTGGAGATTCATCCAAGACACAAGATTTTAATTTAGTCTTAGTAAGTTTTATAAAACGTATTTGGAATTTAAAGAGAGAACAAAGAGTAAAGTTCACGCAATAATATCTTGAAAACAACCTCACTGCACCAAGATGGGCTCGCCACATTTTCTAAGATAGATGGCACTGACCTTGTGCTACTGATGTACAGAGTATGCCTGCCCTGCATGGGAAAGATTCAACCATGCCAAGAAGCTTGACCCAGCTTTACATGCCTCTGCCGGTTATTCACAGGTGTCTGTCTTCCCTAAACATTAACAGAAGAAACCTGTACATATTAGCAGGAATTGACTCCACCAGACATCCGTCGAAGTGTAGCGAGCATGAAAGGCGTAGCTGCTAAGTATCTAAGTGAAGCACCCTATGTACGGCAGAGACCTGCTGGGCCTTAAATCCCAGACGCTGCCTCTTAAGGAGTTTTGAGAGCTGCCTTGTGGAAAGAAGGACCGTGCTGTCAAACAAGTAAAGCCTATGTATTGAACCCGGAGAGCGCCTGACCCACCTGAAGCTGACGCCTCCATAGCCTGAATGGCGATGTCCAACATATAGAGAACCGGAACGGCGTCTAAGGTTTTCCGGCAAAAATTGGGCTACCGGAGCAGGAAGCAGACGGATAGTTTGTGGTTGTGAACAACATCAAAGAGATTGAAAATCTCTTGGTCTGCCCACTGTGGACGGAGCAACAATGCACAGACAAGGACTTGTCCAATAACACAACAGCCCGACGTGTAGAGTTTCTCTGGATAGAGCATATTTGAATACTTTGTTTGGACTCGATAGCAGGAAGAATAAGCTTGTAAACCCAAAATAGGCTCATTGTCTTTGGTTAATGGCATTATCCTAGTTTTAGGTTTGTTATCTGGGGTTTGGCTTTGTAAACCCCAGATAACGTGCCTTATCCTGGGTATACAGCTTTATATGGGGTTTGCTTTTGTTAATAGGGTTTAGGGTTGTAAAGCCAATAACGCGCTTTATGGGTGTTATATGGTGTTGATCGGCTATACCTAGATATAAAGGAGCATTATTTGGGTAACAAAAGCTAAACCCCCATAGGAATATGAAGCCCAAGATTAAGGTTTTTGTTCTCATAGTATTATGACTCATTATATAGTGATGAGGTGAAAATGAGACACTTATACTTCAATAGATGTAAAACAAATTAGAGAGATCAAAGTGACTCAATGAATTCTGCCTGGTGAAGCCAACCCTGAAAAGTGCACAACACCATACAAGACTAATCAAAGACACCAGCGCGATACAGCAAATACAATGGTGGTGGCAATATACCAGGGCTATAATTGTGACCGCAATCTTGGATCGCAGAATAAGATAAATCGATCACTTTCATTTCTTAACCCCAAACAAATTAAAAAAAACAACAAAAAAAAAAAAAGACACTAAAATTATAGTTTGTATGTCTGCTTCAGAAATTGAAAAGCTCAAATATAGGGAATATTGATGGCCATACATGAGGTATATTTCGCAGCCATCTTGGATTCTAGTGTAAGCAAGAGTCATGTAACTTAGACGTGCACAAAATCGAATTCTTTGACCTCAAAACCCTATGTACGAAACAAAAAACCATCTCTTCATATCTGCTTCTAGGACGAGATATAGCTTATTTTGTGTTAGCACTGACATTTTTGGCGGCCATCTGGATTTTGTAGTGAATGAAGACATCACACTATTAAGCCATCAAATTATGAATTCCTGCCCCTAAAACTGGGTATCGACACAGAAATTATGCTCGACGAGCTTCAGAGTCTGAGATATAGGCAAATTTAATTACGAAAGGCGGCCATTTTGAAAATTGGGGACAACATACCAAAATGGCAGCCGAAAAAAAATGCAAACATTGTTTTTTGATAGTTCATGATTTAATCATTCTCAAAAAACATGGTTTGCAAGAATTTACCCGAAATGCCCACTCAATTACACAGTACATATATATAGCCGGGACTAACATCATCATGTCTCATTTGACTTGTCTATCGTTCAGTTGGCCCATCACTTAGTGCATGGAGGTATGTGTGCATCTAGTGATGTATGGCAATTACACTCAGAAAGGGAAGTGGAAATTGGTCTATAGTCCCTTTCTCTCTAACCTACCTCCGTGCAGTGACGTCATAACATTGAAGCATCTTTTACGCAAGTATCAAGATATGCCGTCTCTGTGGCGTGCATGTAAAAAATGCAGTCGCTTTAAGCCG
The DNA here is from genome assembly GCA_023653785.1 of Ophioderma brevispina. Taxonomy (NCBI): domain Eukaryota; kingdom Metazoa; phylum Echinodermata; class Ophiuroidea; order Amphilepidida; family Ophiodermatidae; genus Ophioderma; species Ophioderma brevispina. The sequence goes on from JAMKCH010021629.1 coordinate 12,898, forward strand.
CGCGCAATTTACTGGGCGATCATCAAATCTCCCGCTGACGTTCACTGCACGGAGTAGGAAAATGGAGTATAGTATACTATTTTGAGTGCAGTCGTTCTGGAAATTTCTAAAATGGGTATGGGGTATTTATCCACTGCAAATAGTTTTAAAATACTGCTTAATATTGTAGTGCCAGATTTTAATTATGTCCCTAAAAATATACCATCCCCCTTTTCCATTATGAATAATAAAAAATCAATACTATTTTGGTTATGAAATTTTGGTATAAGGCTCTATATATTGGAAGCCCAAATTCATTGTTTTGAAACAGATTGTACATACTTGCACAGAGAATCAAGATTTTGCAGTGGATACATATCAAGCTTTATTTGGAAATTTCCAAATACTGACAGTGGACTTTCTTTTGCCCTTATGTGTTTACTTCTTCCCCAACCCCCACACAATACAAATCACATCTTCACAAGCTTTGATGTCCTTATATCTTGATTTTGCAATTTATTTCCACTACTTCTTGTTGGTGTTAAAAGAACTACTTTGAAGTCCATATCGTTCAGTTCTTTGTTGTTAAAGCTTGCAAGTATGAAGTCACTGGAAACAATTTAGACGGCTAATCTTCACTATCAACATTGATAGTCTGCAACCTGAAAGACATAGAAAGTTCATCAAGTTTAAATATTTGCATAGTACAATAAACATCTTCGAATGTTTTATTTTTAAAAATACATTGCGGCCCCCGGACCTTTTTGAATGCTGCATTTAGTCAGAAATTGTATATAAATTTGAGCTTTTGAGGTTTGGAACATATAATTTTTGTGTCTTTCATAGGCTTAGAATTTGGCATCCCTGGACCTCAGTTTGTTAACTCTTCGAATTTATTAAGTCCATTGAAAATTCTGCCTGTCATTTTACGCCAAATCCTACTAAGGGGGACCCGCTGCCAAACTCCCAAACCACTCTTGCCACTTACCCCACACCCTTCCACCTATACCCAGCTACACCTGGTTTCTTGATATCAAACACACAGGCGTTCTCGAACCACAAAGGTCCCCCGCCAAGTGCAATAGCTTAAGAACAAAAACAACAATTTTAAGATCTCAGGGAAGATTGTGAGGAGTAAGTGGTTCTATGAACACTGAGCTCTTCCAGTGACAGAACCTTCGCAAAACTGTTGACCACTGCACTAAAGGTTTCATCCTACCACAGATTACTGATTTGACCTTGAATACCACCACATGACCTTCAATGACCTTCAAAAATTTTGGCATTGAAGGTTGACCACATTCACTAGGTTTCATGACCATTCAACCATGTGCAAAGATTTTGACCCTGAATAACCTTGAAAGGACCACCAAAATTTTTGGCACTTAATGTGAACCAATACCCACCAAGATTCCCCTACCCACGTATTTAGTGATGTTACCTTGGATGACCCCTCATGACCTTGAAATGACCTGCAAAGTTTTGGGGCACTGAATGTTGACCACACCCAACCAATTTCACCCTCTACCACATGTTCAGTGATTGACCTGGGATGACCCGCATGCCTTGAAAGGAGCTCAAATGTTGTGGTACTGAATGTTGACCAACCCTGACCAATTTTTCACAATTTTCACTCCTCCTACCACATGTTATGGATTTTGACTTGAATGACCCGCATGAACCTTCAAATGACCTTCACAATTTCAGCACTGAATGTTGACCACACAAGCACCCACCAAGTTTCCATCCTCCTACGCACATATTTAGTGATTGGACCTTGGATGACCCCTCATGACTTGCATGACCTTAAAAAGTTTGGCACTGAATGTTGACCACACCCACCAATTTTCATTTCAGATCCTCCTGCCCCATGTTAAGTGATTTGACCTTAGATGACCCCGCATGACCTTGAATGACCTTCAAAAAATTTTTGGTACTGAATGTTGACCACACCACCAATTTTCATACCCCCCTCCCACATGTTAAGTATTTTGACCTTGGATGACCTCTGCATGACCATGAAATGGACCTTCAAAATTTTTTGACACGGATTTGACCACCACCCACCAATTTTTCACATCTCCTACCACATATTTAGTGATTTGACCTGGGATGACCCCTCATGACCTTGAAATTACCCTTCAAACAGTTTTGGCACTGAATGTTGACCACACCCACAAATTTCACCCTCTACCCACATGGTAAGTGATTTGACCATGGGATGACGCCGCATGACCTTGAAATGAGCTTCAAAGTTTTGGTAATGAAATGTGACAACCCCATTTAATCCTCTACCACATGTAAGTATTTTGACCTTGAATGACCCCGATGACCTCAAAGGACCTTCACAAAATTTCAGACTGATGTTGACCACAACCACCACCCAAAGTTTCATCTCTACACATATTAGTGATTGACCGTGGATGACCCCATCATGACCTTGACTGACCTTCCAAAAGTTTTGGCACTGAACTGTTGACCACACCACCAATTTTCATCCTCCTACAACATGTTAGTGATTTGACCTTGAATGACCCCGCCTGACCTTGATGAAATGAACCATTACAAATTTTTTGTACTGATGTTGACCAAACACACCAATTTTCATCTCCTACCACATGTTAAGTGATGGTTGAACACCTGGGATGACCCTGCATGCCCTTGAATGACCTTCAAAAATGGTTGACACTGAATGTTGACCACAACACCAATTTTCATCTCCATACCACATATTAGTGATTGACCTTGGATGACCCTCAGGGTACCTGACATGACCTTCCAAAAGTTTTGGCACCTGAATGTTGGACCACCACACCCACCAGTTTCATCCTCCTACCACATGTTAAGGTGATTTGAACCCTTAGAGACCCGCCATGACCTTGAAATGACCTTCAAAATTTTTGGTACTGAATGTTGACCACACCCACAATTTATCCTCCTACAACATGTTAAGTGATTTGACCTTGGATGACCTCGCATGACCTTGAATGACCTTCAAAATTTTTTGGCACTGAATGTGACCACACACCCACCAATTTTCATCCTCCTACCGCATGGTAAGTGATTTGACCGTGGATGACCTGCATGACCTTGAAATGACCTTCAACATTTGTGGCACTGATGTGACCACACCCCACCAGCATTTCACTCCATTTTTGCCTATTTTGACCCATTTGACCTTTGACCAATGCCACATGACCCATCTCCTAACTCATCCACCGTCTACAAGGGTGACATCTATGGTGCGAAGATGGACACCCATCTTGCTCCAATCAAAAGATATCGTGTTGACAACGTTTATATCGCGATTTAGCCCGATTTTTGCCCTTATTTGACCCTATTTTTGACCACCTTGGTGACCTTTGAAGTTGACCCCGTCACATGAACCACTTTGTATCCCACCCCCCACCTACGTGAGATAACATCTATTTGCAAATGGACTTCCCTTCCACCCGTGCTTAGTTCCGAAGATATCACGTGGGACGCGCACGCACACACACTCACACACACGGACGCACCATTTCTATAGTCCCCCTTCGCCAACAAAAGTTGGCGGGGGACCAAGAAGCTTTGACTTTTCCTTTGCGAGAAAAAACTGACAGGGCAGTGGGGCATCTCTTAAATAATCCTATGCAGTCCCTAGATGGGGTATGGATATTGCCATACTAGGTGGAATCAAAAAAATTGTGGAAGGATGGCAGATGAAACCTTGACCTTATAAAATCCTGAATCATAATTGTGTTGTTGTTTTAATAAAACAACTTTAATATACTCCAATGTTTTGAAAAAATGAAGAAATCGATTAAAAAATAAGCCAGATAGGACCAATTTTGTAAGAAACCCCTTTTTCCATTCCAAGGTAACGTCAATGGACGATATACGGGGCATAGCATTAATGAACATGATGAAAGTAATGATGACCCATAGCCAAATGGCGCGTTCCCACTATGACGTTTGGTACCAGGACGTGTTACTCGATGCTACATCGAGCCCACTTCCTTGCCTAGTGGGACGCGTTTTAAGTGGACTCGGACCTACATCCGAGATCGTGTCCGAGACCACCTCAGGTATGTAGTCTCGGTACTAGGACAGTGGGGAACCAAATGCCCGTGGGAACGCGTTTGTACATCGAAGTGGGCCCCCGGCGCACTATCACCACCACGGCGAAAACCACTGCCTTGGCTGTGAGCAAGCCCGGGTAGTCAATGGACAAATTTATCGCAAACAAAATCCGTCTTTTTCAACTTGAATTCACAAATATACCCCGACACATCTACACATTCTTCCTTATTAGTTTCTCTTTTTTATCATATATTTCTTTAAGTATAAAACACGATACTGAGAAGCGCGGTGAAAACAGTGGGCTGACGACATCCATAACACGTAAACAATGAGACTTCCGGTTTACGATTAATCTGAAATGGATACGGTCACGCCATCACGCCGATTATCAAATGATCAAAAAAATGATAGCCTAGGACGATGTTCTTGTTCGTACAGTCATGTGTTTTACAATCAAATTTTTCATCAGAGAACCTATTTGTTTACATTCAAGTATCAACAGGAGGAACAGAGCATATTACCCTTTTTTTGCAAAATAAACTAGTGGACGGAATGTATGGAACAACATCCGGGTAAATTGGCCTCTTTATACCTACATCGCGTTTGGCACGATGGAGTACTATATGGCGACAGTGAGAACAACGAAATCAATGTGGGCCGATCCCACTTCTATGTGGACTCAGACCTAGGTCCATCACACATTTTTATAGTGGGAACACGCCCCAAATCTCCTTTTCATGTTTATGATCTTCAAAAAGATTTAAGTTCACACAAATAATATTGAATTAATCCTGTGTGTAAATGAAAATGGTTTTTCAAGTTCAGCACATACTTCTTATTCTCGTTATAGATACAAGTTCTGCCAATTACAGGGACTCAACTCTTTTGGCCAAGCCTGGAAAAAGTGCGGAACTGGGAACCTGGTTCCCGTAAATATATTTTTCCTTCCCTATTTGGAGGGAATTTTTGTCATGTAAAAAAAGAAAATCATGAGAATTAAAGGAAATTTTTTAATCTGGAGGGAAATTTTTGAGTGTTTTCCGAGCAATTTGGCATTTTTTCCAGCCGTGCTCTTTGCAATCCTAAACAATTGGGAAGATATTGTTTCTTGCTGCTGTAACGGGTGAATTGGTGTGTGGATTCGTCATATCTATTGGCACATTGGTATAAAAAGATTCCAATGATAATCCGTATTGAAATAATCAAGAAAATGTAGCTTAAAGTTGACATAGCATGAATATTGTACAGTCTCACAAACACTGTGTAATGTGTGTAAACCCCATAGGAAGGGAGAAAAAGGGGGGTGTGTGCTTGCGTAGGAATTGGTAATAGCTGGCTTATTTTTTAATCATTTTCTTTCATTTTTTCAACATTTGAAAGTATATTAGATGTGTTTGTATAAAAACAACAACAAATCTATGATTATAGTGATTGCATTAAGGTCAATAATCATCGTTTAATCATTGCACAATTTTTTTTTGATTCACGTAGTATTTGGTGAGGTTCCATCATTCATCACATTGGAAGTCAATGTACAGATTGGGTTGCATGCATTTTGAAGGACTTTGAGTCTTTACTTGGCCGAGCTGCCCCCAACTTGCTAGAGAAGGGTTCACTGAAAAGACTAACGCAACTTGCTTTTTCCCCCTCCCTCTATGAGGTAATTCAAATTATGTCATCATTTATGTTTATATTCCAAACTTCTTCATCGTCAGTGAACTAGTAATTGCTACATCCTGTCCTGAAGAGGATAATTTTACAATAGCCCTGCAAGTCTTGCCATATTATCATGGAAACGTACCTATAGTATAATTAGTTTCCATGAGCCGGTGACGTCAACACAATCAGTACTATGAGCTAGTAAAATCTCAATTCCCTTGGCACAGTTCAGTAGCTTTCATTCACCAATGTATTAAGAAAATGCACCCCCTGGTTTTTGGGTATGATATATGATACCCAGATCACACAAGGTAAGTTCATGTCAATGTATGTACAAGTACAACCCACTGAACTGTGTCCTTGGTGGATGAGCATATTGTAACTCATAGTGCAGGCAGCTATGTTGTGTGTTCATCCAAGTGCTGAACCACATTGAACCACATGTTATTGCCAGTGCTTTCAGTGAACGCTTAGTCTGTTGTGATCATTGAATATTGCACTGACGTCACTGACTCAAGGAAAACGAGCACTATAGGAATGAAGGGATAAATGCAATCAATAAATCTTACCTTTGAAAGAAGCTACCTCTACAAACGACACCAGCGTGTACAGTTTGTGTGGGGAATCCTCGTCTTCATTACGTTTTCTTGCTAGCCTTACACGCACTCTGTATGGAACACTCCTACAAGTTATAAAATGGTCATAAAATAAAGTTTAAAGGTTTACATTGATAGATATTCAATGAATGATAACATACATTAAGAATACTTTTGCAAGGGTTAGGGTTCATTTCAGTTGCCACATCGAGTCAGAGCAAACATTGATTGTACTTTGAAAAACCTGGAGCACTCAATTTAGAGAATAAAGGTATGATTTTTGGAACCGGTACTCTCTTAACGACTAATTGAAACCAAAGCGATACCATTATTTTAAGTGGAAGAACGAGGCCGGAGGCCGAGTTCTTCCACGCAAAAATAATGTGTCGACGGTTTCATTTCGTCGTAAAGAGAGTACCAGTTCCTAAATCATACCTTTATTCTCATTCTTAAACAGCTTTATCATTTAAGGTCATCTTAACCCAATTTCGCGATACTTTACGGCTTAAATACAACAAGAAAGGACTGCCACCACCCAGTGACAACAATCGAACATCCCGTTGAACGCAACGATCATACGCAACAAGATGCAAAGTTGGCAAGCGTGCACGCGAACGTAGCAAAACGCATTATGACGAGAACGCTTCAACCTAAAAATAACGTCAATACGCAGCGCGTACTACCAATTCAATTGTCGAATTGAACCCGGGCAGATGTATAAGCATACATGCTACTATGCATTTCATTGAAGGACATTCAATGAATATTAACATACATCAAGAATACTTTTGCAAGAGTCATAGGGTTATTTTCAGTTGCTGCAAATGTTGACTGTGTTTTGAAAAACCTGCAGGACACAATTATGTGCTACACCGCATTTAACTACCATCATTGTTTTCTTCAGCCGTGGATTTCTTCAAATCCACGGCTGTGCCACTATTTTGACCACTGATGTTCACAGAGCAGCTTCAAAGTTTAAGGTGGTTGACCCGATCACGGTCCGAAGCATATCATCAAAAACGTCTGATTATAAACTTTGAGTTGAATTAGTCCAGTCATTTGGATAGTAGAAGCAACATGTATGCTAAATTGGCCCATAGGACAGTGCGTTAATAAATGCATAATGTGGTATACCACATTCATAGACGTTTTTGTTCAGAACATCAAGAAGGAAAAATTTCCTGGACCTAAAATTTCACCGGGGTAATGAGAATTCATCGGGCCATCCCACTTTAAGAACTACAAGACAGTTTAGTAGGATCAAAATAGGACATGTACCCACACTAACCCCAAAAAAATTGCAACAGAAGGTTTCTTGGCATTTTCTAGTAGTATGAGGTCAGTTTAATAATATATCAAAAGTTGCGCAAAATCGAAGTCCCAGAAAGCGTTCAAACTATGACATAAACAAAATGGCCGCAATCCGCCATTTTGAAAAACATAAATCCTCATATCTCTGGCAATAAATGAGCTAAAGGGCAAACAAGATGTCATTTCCCACTAATTCTAGCATAACAAATCCATTGAAATGGGTTTTATGAAGTTGATATATCATCTTACCCTCAAAATCCAATATGGCCGCCATCCGCCATGTTGAAAAATACAAATTATTGTATCTCTGGTGCCGGATGGGCCAAAATGACAAACAAGATATCATTTCCTACTAATTCTAGCATAACAAATCCATTGAAATGAGTTTTATTAAGTTGAGATATCATCTTGGCCTCTAAATCCAATATGGCTGCCATCCGCCATGTTGAAAAGTATGAATTATTTTATCTATGACACCAAATGGGCAAAAATGGCAAATAAGGTGTTATTTTTTATTAATTGAGGAATAAAAAATACATTGAAGATGTTGTTTTAAAGTTTTGAGAGCATCTTGACATCTTCAAATGGCCACTGTCCACCATTTTGAAAATAAGGAAAGAGTAAATCCTCCTATATAGCAT
>JAMKCH010021630.1:0-68476 GCA_023653785.1 Ophioderma brevispina
AACTGCACACCAAAGTCCTTGACACAAGAGCGCAGAGGGAAAAGCCTTAAACGGGTAGGGTCCCACGCCAGGGGCCCTGTTTGGAGGCCCCTGTCGGGGTCCGGGGGCGGGAGCTTCCGGTAGCTCTTGGATTGAGCTATTCAGAACCTTCACGATGGCCACTTTGAGGGGTATATTAATCAATTCAAAGAAGAATGTTTTCCAAAATTGCTCACTGAGACGAGCAATGCCCAAAGGGAAGTACACATAGCGCGCGATTTTTAATGTCTTTAACGAGTGGGATATGTATAAGCAGAGTCCCTGGCCGGGGGTCCGGGGCGAGCCCCATGAAGGTCATTTATTTTAGCTATTCAGAACCTGCAAGATGCCAACGTTTTGAGGGGTAAATAATAATCAATTCAAAGAAAAGACAAGTTTCTAACTTTGCTCACTGAGACGGGCAGTATTTAAGCTTGTACTGCTGAAGGCTAACTTACAATATAGCGACGCCACTGTTTTTAACTGATGTGGTGCAACAGAGGGCTCTCCGCCCCCGGAAGCTCTTGTATTTTTACTATTGAGAAGGATATTTTTGAAGGGTAAGTATGTAATTATCAATGAAGAATGGGCACTTAACCAACTCGACGCAAGAAGACCTTTAATTTATTGCGTGAGCTGGAGTTAGGGAACTAATCCCTATCATTTTTTTTTCATTGACCACTTCAGCTCCTCGACTGAAAATTCCCCTAACACGGGTAGACCAAATTATAGGAGAAGTGACCCATTGCTCCCCTCGCGTTTGCCCTTGCCACTGCCAAATTTATTTTTACCCATTTTGATCACACGTTACTGTTGGCACATTAACAATTCATGATTACCCGTTGAGGGGAAGCATTTTCAATATTTGTGATCTTTTGGATTTATGTTTAGTCTGAGTTCATTTATGCTTTTCTGGTGCGGTTCTGTTTTGTTTCTTTCTTCTTTCCATTATTTTCTCTTTCTCTTCTCTTTCTTCTCTCTGCCTTCTTCTCTTTCTCTCTTTTTCCTCCCTCTTTTTCTTCTTCTCTTCTTTTTGAGGATCGCTGGGGGGTGTTCCACCCCCACACACCCCCCATGGCGACGGCCTGATTCATTCATTGGAGCGGCTTGTTTTAAGTAAACAGAATGGAAATAAAAATGTTCCACAAAAATAATGGCACAGTTAATGTGTAGGGCCTGTTTAAATTTAAAACCAGGGTTGGCCTTTTATGAGTGAGTGGACTTTTTTTCCCTTTTTGTTGAAAAGGTCCACTAAAAGTAGTACTAAAACCCCCTGGTTTAAAAAAACCAGTAAAAGGAACTCCTTTTAACTTCTGACATAAGGCCTCATTTTTTGGTATTGGCACAATGGGCTTGAACCCAATGCGTAGGTAAGGACAGGAATTTTCTTTTTCTTCACAAGTACACTTGGAAACATCATCACTGTCATCCATCGTCGTCATTATTACAGTAATTGATTACTCTTTCCAGATTAGCAAATTGAATTGAATGAAATACTATCTGCTGGCTTAAAGAGACATTTGTGATCACAGCACCCAATTTGTTAGTTTTGGGTCCCTTTTCAAGGTAGGACAAATTATGCCAATGCAACATTTTTTGCCTTCTAAAAAGGGATGAACAATTTGGGGGGGGTCTGTCCATCAAGATTTGTTTGTTTGTTTGTTTGTTTGTTTGTATAGGGAATTCTATGAAATCAAATACCAGGATGCAAATTCGTCAGAAGTGTGTGAGAACTCAAATTGACTTGAAATGAAAACACCAATAATGAGTCAATGGAAAATTGATCTCATATCTGGATGCTTCGAGAATCACTGCAAGAATCGATCTGTGATTCTCGTCGAATTTGCCGTCCATGAATTAAAGGTGCATTTCATGATCCTCTTCATTTATATTTTATTGTTTTTTTTTATGATAAATCATTAGATATCTCAAGAAAGGTAAATTTCAGTTGATTATGATGCGCAATTAATTGCGCCACATAATAAGGAAAATTCGATTTTTTTTCAAAGTGGATCGAATGTGCACGTAAGATTAGGTACACATACAAAAATCTAAACTTCTTTGAGGTAAATAGGAGGACGAGGCTGTGGCTCAGGAAATGTCTCTTTAAAACACAGATAGTATTTCATTCAATTCAATCTACTACTCTGTATAGAGTGATCAATTACTGTAATAATGACGACGATGGATGATAGTGATGATGGTTCCAAGTGTACTTTTGAAGGGTCATGACACATTATTTTAAAAGCATTTTCAAAGGAATATTAAAGACACTGTCAGTGATATGCTAAATTGGAAAACTATATAAAAAAATCAGATTTTTGCATTTTGTTACAAGTATATAGTTATCCTAACATACCCTAGTGGTGATGAGACAAAGAGGCAAGAGTTCCATAATCCCAATTAAAAGTTCTTTTTTTTCCTGGGGTTAGGGTTGATTTAGTAATGTTAGGCATAATTTTAAAGAGGGGGGGGGGGTACAATGTTTCAGTTAACATTGGCAGCTTATGTCCATACACACACTCCACTCACTGCAACATGCAATGAATTGGAAATTCTTAATTTTTCAGCACTGATTGTTTTTTTTCCTGGGAAAACATCCTTATGAACATTCTTCGCACTTAACTTACTTTTAACTACTGCTGCAAATTTACTTTTTCACTTTTGGGTGTAGATCCTTGATTGAGGGGTATTATTTTTTGCAGAGAGATTATTCTCTTCACTCATGTGTGGTGTCCCGCTATAATAGTCTTGTCCACGTTGTTCCAAATAAAGTCCATGCATGACCTCAATGAGCTTCATTTTACTGTGTCAAAACGTACAACATTTGGCCATCTTGCCCAGGGGCCACTCTTCACAAACAAGGGTATGATCACCTGTGTCCCAATAATTAAATGTTTCATTTTTTTTTTTTTTTAATTTTGGATTTTGTTTTTGTTGGTTGTTCAGAGTTTATATCATTTCCTGAGCCAATCAGAGATCTGTAAGAAAGGTGCAGCACCCCAATCTCACAAGTGAAAAGATCCACTTTCCTATTTTTTTGATCAAAGGCCCAATTCTAGCAAAAAATGACCCAGAAAGTCTAACTTTTTTTGCTGAGTAAAAAGGACCCCTTTTTATGGAGTTAGTCCACTTTTACAAAAAGTCTACTTTTTCAAAGTCCTGCACCCCCCCCTAAAATAAAAATCCTAGCGTATCATCCTGGACCATAAAATGTTTACAAAGCATTACTGCAATTTGCTTTTTAATACGAACTTGGTAACCGGCTTAGTCTATCATCAGTAAGATAGCAGAATTACTTCAACATAATGCATAAGGTTTGTTCGATTGTTTGTAACCCTGTCTAGACTTAATACTAGTTCATTCTGGTCTGTACAGAATTAAGGCGTGTTTTCTATGAAGATCCGGCATTTTAACCGGTAAATCTCTTACCGGGAAAGAGCAAGGAAAATGTGGGATAACGGTCAGTTTCTATTGGCCGCTTTTTACCGGTAAACTACCTAGGGCCTACTGTGTCCCATCAACTCCACTAAAACTTTGCCGGCAAAAGGTTCGTACACCGAGTCAACACAAGGCATTGTGGGTTGGACCTTTTCAACAAAATATTGCGGGCCCTGGCGATAATAACAATAATAACATTTATTTGAATTACTTGCAAATACACAACAATAGTAGGATTGCTGTCGATTTATGTACATTTTAAACGTCAAAATTCAGAGACAAATGATAGGTTAGATGGGTTTAATGTATGAATCAGAGAGGGTTCGAAGGTAGCCATTGAGTGTCAAGCAGCAAAGGGATGTAGATCCTGGCCCTCGTATCTCTATTACGGTAGCCCACAAACAGGGGGTCTATCGTCGATTGTAATCAGCGGTATTATCAATTTCCGTTTCCTCGCTTACATGTGCACTGTCGCGGAACGGAGTGTGTTCTATTGGCGTTAACCGGTAAGTGACTCCGCTATTTTCCTTCCTCCTCGAGAAGGAAAATTTGCCGGGTTGATTTACCGGTAAATTGTGAGGGAGGTCAGTTTCTATTGAGCATTATTTAATCCCATTACGTCTCTTTTCCGGTAAATGGTCCCCCCAATAGAAACACACCTTTAGAAGTTCCACAACACAGTGTGGCATAAGAAGGAAATAGTTACAGAGGCATTTGGATCCCAGACACGTTCCCCTCCCCCAATTACTAAAAACAGTTGAGTGAGATTTTTGTATCATTGAAACTCTTAAAACCTTTGTAATCCATGTGTACTTAATCGTACATGAAATCAGTTTGTATCTTTAAGAATTCCCAATTTTGTATTTCAGACAGGACATTGCAGCAAAGTGGCCTATGAGACCGTGGGAAACAAGTCCAATGCTCCTAAACACAAAACCACCAGATCGGAAATCAACTCAAATTTTGCGAATAAGCTTTTTCAAGGGATATTAGTGACAACGAATTACAAACAGAAGGTGTGGAATCACAAAAGCACCGCAAGATATGGAAGTAAAATCAGCAGTAGGTAACAACAAAATCTAACATACAAAGTTGGCAGATTACCAAGTGTACTTTTGAAGGGTCATGACACATTATTTTGAAAAGCATTTTTCAAAGGACTATTAAAGACATGTCATTGATATGCTAAAGTGGAAAATCTAGATAAAAAAATCAGCTTTTTGCATTTTGTTACAAGTATATAGTTATCCTAACATACCCTAGTGGTGATGAGACAAAGAGGCAAGAGTTCCATAATCCCAATTAAAAGTTCTTTTTTTTCCTGGGGTTAGGGTTGATTTAGTAATGTTAGGCATAATTTTAAAGAGGGGGGGTACAAGTTCAGTTACCATGGAGCTTATGTCCATACACACACTCCACTCACTGCAACATGCAATGAATTGGAAATTCTTAATTTTTCAGCACTGATTGTTTTTTTTCCTGGGAAAACATCCTTATGAACATTCTTCGCACTTAACTTACTTTTAACTACTGCTGCAAATTTACTTTTCACTTTTGGGTGTAGATCCTGATGAGGGGTATATTTTTCAGAGAGATTATCTCTTCACTCGTGTGTGTGTGTCCTCTAATTAATAGATACTTGTCCATCGTTGTTCAAATCAAGTCAATGCATGACCTCAATGAGTTCAGTTACGTTAAAGTACAACCAACATTTGGCCATCTTGCCCAGGGGCCACTCTTCACAAACAAGGGGTACTATCACCTGGTCCAAGAATTAAAGGTTTCATTGTACAGCTTATATAGAAGGTGTTTTTTGTTGCGTGACTCAGAGTTTATAGCATGTAATGATCCAATCAGAGATACTGTAAGAAAGGTGGCAGCACCACCAAATCTCACAAAGTGGAAAAGATCCACTTTTTACTGATGTTTTAGATAAAGGTCCAAGGTCTAGCAAAAATTGACAAAAGAAAGTCTACTTTTGCGAGTTAAAAAAGGACCATTTTAGGAGTTAGGGTCCAATTTTAAAAAAAGTCTACTTTTTCAAAGTCCTTGCCCACCCAAATAAATCCTGCGTACAGCCCTGCGACACATAAAATGTTATTACAAGCATTACTGCAATGTGCTTTTTAATACGAATGGTACCGGCTAGTCTATCATCAGTAGATAGCAGAATTAAATTAACTCTACATAATGCATACAAGGTTGTCGATGGTTGTAAACCCTGTCTAGAACTTAGACTCGTTTCATTCTGGTCTTTGTACGAATAGGACACGTCAAACAATTTGTGGCATAATAGCTCACGGGATCAAAGGAAAAATTGGTCCTGTTGAGTACATACTTCGCAGAAGGAAACCATTTTTCCACTTAAATAATAAAAATTTTATAATTACCTTATTGTTATGGCAAGTGTAAAGGTGACACATTTTCATGAAAATGAATTATAAAAATGCAATCTCAATTTCTTTTCTGAATATCAGTAATCAAGGGACATACACTACGCTACATTTGACTCAAGCAAATCATGGCATTATTGACAAGTAAATCCACCTGCTATTCGCGGACAAAGCATGTCAGATTCCCCTTTGTTTATTTGGAAATGCAGAGCCGTTGTAGCTATTTGTTACTGTCCACGCAGTTGATAGATGTCAGGCGTTATGGATGGTTATCATGCCCAGTTTTGGGTAGACGTTTCACATAGAAGTCTAAGAACGCAAATGAGGGTTTGACTTTGATTCCGTCCTACGCTTACTGATGGCAAAACAGAAACACGCTGACGGAGGACGGAATCAAAGGCAAGACCTCATTTGCGTACTTGAGACGTCTACGTGAAAAACGTGTACAAACACGGGCATGGATATAACCCGTCCCATCAACGCCCGTGGCCCTCTTTCACTGGCGTGGACCGGTGGACAGTCCCCCCGCGCTACCCCGGCTCTGCCGTTCCCAATCCCTCCCCGGGGCGCCTCTACTGCTTTGTCCGTGACTCGCAGGTGGCTTCCTTGTCCTCCTGCCCCAGTCCCATTCCCCAGCCCCTTGCGTCCCTGTAGCTAGTGTCTGTCCTTGCTTCCTGCTTCCGCCAGCCCTTGCGCTTGCTTTTTCTTCATTTTCCGCCAATCCACCCACGGTACGCATACTCCACCCCTTCCCTGCCCCGCCCCCCCTGGTCCTTCTCCCCTTTATTATTTTCATCTCGTGGCCCCCTGGTTTCCTTCTGCACCGATCCCCCTACCCCGTCCTGCGACCTCCCCCGGCCCCCTTTTTCCCTTTGTCCCCACCGTGCACCCCCCGCCTACCACACACCTGCCCCCTGTGTTTTGCCGTGTCGCCTTCCGGCCCCACAGAACCCCCGCCGCTGCCCAAACCCCTTAACCGTCCACTCTCTTTCCGTCTACCCCCCCCCCCCCGCGGTTCACCCCACCCCCCCCCTCGACCACCACCCACGCCTATGCAGTAGTCCCGCCGTTCCTTCATCCGCCCCTATCTCTGCCATGACCCTGACTCCACGACCACACCACAACCAATCTCACTAGACACTCCGCACGCCCAACCCAACCTATGCCTACTGAGGCTTTCCTTAGAACCCCCACCCGGTTCCCCCCATCGGCGCCCGTCTGGAAACCCCCGGCACCTGGCCGTCATGCTTGTCCCCTTTTAGGTGTCACGGGCTGTACGCAGGATTTCTTTTGGGGGTGTGCCGGCCTTGACCCCAGTCGCCTTTTTTCCCCGTGGCCCTCCCTCCCCTCCCCCCCTGGTCCTTTTTCCCCGCTTTTCCCCGATTCTTTCCCTTCGCCGTCCACATCACCCCACGCTACGCCACCCCCTTTCTTCGGTCCTGTTTTGTTCGATGGGGGGCCCCTTTTCCCTCCCCCCCTCCACCCAGTCTCTGCAGATACCCACCCGTGGCTCCCTTTTCCACCTTTGTGCCCGCTTGTCACGTCCAGCTGCCCACCCCCCACACACTCTCTTTACCACCCCGCACGACCCTCCCCCCTTCCCACAGAGCTCTCCGCCCCACCCCCACTTCCAACCCTTGACATTAGAGTCCCTTCTGACTCTACAAACTTCTACCTATTTGACACAATTCATCTACTCTGGGATAATATCCATAGTGATCCGACGACCCTCCCCATCATACCAGACCCACACCACCCCATCGTCCCCTAGACCTCTCCTCCTCTCCAACAACCACGAAACCCTTCTTCTCCCTATCCCACCAACAACCCCCCCAGACTCCATCAGAGTTGACTATACGATTTCAAAAGACCGAGCCTGCACAAGAAGTAATTAGAAGTATCTCCAGTATGGCTCGCGAGACGGACTCACTACTTGAGAAATAAGAGAGACAGGCAGGAAAGATTTCTCGAAGTCGACCCCCGGTAGTAAACTAAGCGATCGGAGGAAATTTCTTAGTCGCAGAAGCCCCGCCGTAATACACCCTTCAGTAGCACTACCACAGCGCGACAACCACAATGCCCATGACGGCCCCAAACAACTGTTGGTTCGTACTGGCCTCCCAGTGTGGGTCCATACCCCATGCACCAGAACTCCTTCCCCCCGAGCGCGCCTCAATTCCCCCGAACCACACCCCCTCTGTCTACAGATTGTAGTGACTTGGATAGCAGAAGTTGGTTTTTGGGTGAATCCCTTTCTGACCAACGCTGGCAAAAGTATCTCTTAATTAGAGGCCCCCCACCCACGAGTGAAGAGAATAATCTCTCTGCAAAAAATAATAAAAATAATACCCTCATTATGAGATCTATCCCCGGATCTACACCCAAAAGGTGAACACAAAAGTTAAAAATTTGCCTAGAGCAGATAGTGGAAAAGTAAAGTATAAGTGCGAAGAAGAATGTTCATAAGTATGTTTCCCAAATGAAAAAGAAGAAAACCAGCAGTGCTATGAAAAATAAGAATTTCCACTTCATTGCATGTTGCAGGATGGTGGAGTGTGTGTTGGACATAAGCTGCCATGTTAACTGAACATTGTACCCCCCCTCTTTAAACTCTATGGCCTAACATTACTAAATACCCTAACCCCAAGGGGGGCGGGAAAAAAAAGAACTTTTTGATATGGGGGAGTATGGACTTTGCCCTTTGTCTCATCACACTAGGGTTATGTTAGGATAACTATATACTTGTAACAAAATGCAAAATCTGATTTTGTTAATCGATTTCCAATTAGCATATCACTGACAGTGTCTTTATATTCTTTGAAAAATGCTTTTAAAAGAATGTTAAATTATAAAAAAACAAAACTCCACACCCCCCCACCCCCTACCCCCCCACCTCTGGAACCATCATCAGTATCATCTATCGTCGTCATTTATTACAAGTAATTGATTCACTCATACAGAGTAGTATAGATTGAATGAATGAAATAATATCTGGTGGTTTTAAAGAGACATGTCTGAAACCACAGCCTCTGTCCTAGATTTACCTCAAAGAACGTTTGATTTTTTGTTATGTGTACCTAATCTACGTGAAAATTCGATCCACATTTAGAAAAAAATCGGAGAATTGGAAATTTGTTAAGTGTTGGCGAATTAAGAGCAGCATCAGAATGCAACTGAAATTTACCTTTCTTGAGGATATCTAATGAATCATAAAAAAAAATAATGAAGGAGGATCATGAAATGCACCGTTAATTCAGGGATGCAAAGTCGACGAGAATCACAGAATCGATTCTCCCAGGGATTCTCGTAGGATCCATGTATGAGAATCAATTTTCCCCAGTGAATCATGTATTGAGTGTTGTCATTCAAGTAAATTGATGATTCATCAAAAACTATGACGATTGCCTCCCTGTATTTGATTTCATAGAATTCCCTATACAAACAAACAAACAAATCAAACAACAAAATTTTGATGAGACAGACACCCCACCCCCAAATTGTTCATCCCTTTTAGGCAAAAAAATGTTGCATGGCATAATTTGTCCTCCCTGAAAAGGGACCCAAAACTAACAAATTGGGTGCTGTGGATCACAAATGTCTCTTTAAAGCAGCAGATAGGATTCATTCATTCAATTTGTACTCTGGAAAAAAAGGTAGGAATCAATTACTGTAATAATGACGACGATGGATGACAGTGATGAGGTTTCCCAAGTGTACTTTTTGAAAAGGAAAATCATGTCCCTACCTACTCTATTTTGGTTCCGGCCCATTGTGCCAATACAAAAAAAAAAGGCCTTATGTCAGAAGTTAAAAGGAGTCTCTCTAATTTTCGGACTGGGTTTGACAACCAGGGTTTGTACTACGTTAGTGGACTTTAAACAAAAAGGGAGAAAAAAAAAAAGTCCACTCATAAAGGCCTAACCCTGGTTAAAACAGGCACTACACATTACTGTGCCATTAATTTTTTGTTGTGGCGAAACATTTTATCCCTTTGTGTACTAAACAAAGCACGCTCCAATAATGAAATGAAATTGATTTGATATACATTCACAAGTTCGAGATGTGAAAATAATTTTTATTTGATAGTAGTAAATTAATTGGTGGTACCAAGCTTAGTTCCATAATCTATGTAGCAGATATTGCTGTAATAGAAGAATAGCAAACACCGGCCTACTTCACACTCTGATTACAGCCGGTAATGTTAGCGCACAAATGTCAGTGTTTATTTCAGACATGTATACAGGGTTTACCGTCATGGGGGGGGGGGGCTGAGGAGGCTCAGTCCACTTTAATTCCCCCCCCCCCCCTTGAGCAACATTACGGCACCCAATTTGGCTTGTGGCCATGCAGTCTGATTGTACTGGGACATTTAGAAGAGACTATTATAAGGTGTTTAAGACCCCCATTTTCAACATTGTTATCAACCAAAGACCCATTTTTTTGAAAATCTCGCCATTTTAATACTATCACCCAAAGACTCCCATATTTTTTGGGGGGGGGGGGTGGAATTTGAACATTTTCACCTATGTTTTTATAATAAATTGCAAAGTTCTCATCAACAGACCCATATTTTGCACAATTTGTCGCATGAAACCCCCTATTTGGGGGCAAGGCCAATTTGGCTTCTACTCACCCAAGAAGACCTGGTTTTTTTAGCCCTATGTCAGAGAATTGGCCCCAGGGTTTGGAAGTACCAGCCTTAACCATATCCATTTCATATGTGATTTTTAATTATTTTATTTGGGGACTTACGCATTGGATGAGACGTGACCTCTATCACTGATCCTGACTTTTGTTGTTCTTTATTTATTTGGGACATATAAACATCACCTGGGTTGAGTGTTGGGTGAATTTTCTCATTTGCTTACTTTTTAAAATATTACATTTTCATAAAAGTTATAAACTTCTAAAAATTCCATTTCCAATGTTTTGCCTGAAAACAAAATTCGTGTAGTTCCTAATAAACGCCCCTGATCTAATAAAGCCCCTACGAGTTTGGGATTAAAACAATTAAGAAACCGAGGTTAAGCTAACTAAATCACATGTAATTTAATGGCCGGGACTGCAGTCATAATTCTGTAATAGTTACTTAGTATGGAACTTTGACCGCGGTAGACCTGGGCGAAAAAAGATCGGTTCTGCTCGTTCGTTGTATTATTGTTAATCCGCGAAAATAAATGTGTGTTGTTAAGGTGATTTTTGCGGGGGATTTGACTGTCCATTTTTTGCCTGGTTTCAACGATCATCCCTGAATAAAACTAGTGAAAGATGAGATTTAGGATATTACTAGAAAGTCCTATATGTAACACTATAATGTGATTCTAACAAGTAAGGGAATATCATAGTAAAAGGCACTTTAAGGGCAAAGAGAGGAGAGATCTTGAGTCACCCAAATATGTCCATATAGAGTATTTTTCATATAGGTTAGACACTTATAGATTCCTTTCCTTGTATTTGGTACCGAAATATCTTAAACGAGAGAAAAAAGTGATCTTTGAAGTGCTATATGTCACATATAAAACATAGCTGAATATTGTATTTGCTCCTATTCGGAATTAGAAATTTCACCAATTGTTGTACCAAAAAAGAAATCATTCTCAGCTTAATCCTTTCAGATGGGGATTTATTTTTGATGGAAACTTTACATCAGACCAAAAATGAGTACTTTCGATTTTTTAAGGGGACACTGATAGGTGAAATCCTCGTTGCACTTATGGAGAGCACAACAGAACATACAGAATATCTCCTCATGAACGGTAGTTCAGGCAACGCATGAAAAAAGAAGTTGCTTGACTGTGAAGTTGTTACTTAAAAGTCAGCTGTATGCCATGGCTTTCACATAAATTAAAATTCAAAATCGGTGAATATGGAAATCATGTCATGCACTGCTTGTTACAGTCAGAATAAAATGTAGGCAGGCAACACAAATGGTTACCTTTTCAAGTCTTGGTCGCACCCCCCAATTCCGCAAAAGGGAAAAAAAAAGGTCCACTATTTGCGAATTTTTGGCATAAAAAGGTCCGAATTTAGAGAAATTTGAAAGAGTGGCCATCTTTTGGTCGATGAGATGTTCAAAAAGTCCAAAAAAGGACAATTTGGGGGGGCTAGGTCCTATTTTACCAAAAGTCACTTTTACCCCAAAAGGTCCACTTTTTTCGAAGTCCCGCACCCCCAAAATAAATCCTTGCGTACGGCCCTGGCCAGGATTCAGGCACCTCGGGGGTGCGGATCCTGGGGGACATTCTAAAAGCACAAGGCAGGGGGCAGGGGTCACTTATATTAATAAAGCCTTTTAAGTTTGCAAATTTAAAAAAAATTACAATCAAATTGAATTCATATATTTCTTTTTCATTAAAGTACAATTTATGTTAGAATCTGCTAATTATACTATTTTTATATTGGTGTTAAAATCACATGATGGCAGCCTTTGAAGTTTTATACTTTTGAAAACAAACCAACTTTTTAATGATGACACAGTTGACTAGTCTTAATGATGTCATAAGAAAAGATTCCTTTAAAAAGGAAAGGGTTTTTTTTAAGTTAAAGGGAAAATATCCATGTAAAAGGTATTGGAAGGGTAGAATAAGATGACATTTTGTGGGAGTTTTTGCAAGTTGACTTGTGTGACTTTTTGCACATACTTAGCCGAGGCATACATGAACGTAGATATGTAACACAGAGTGAATAGGGGCTTCATATCCCTTCTTACATTACGGTTTTTAAAGGAAGATGTGACCAATCAAAAATCCTATAGAACATACTATCCTTATTCGGGAAACAATCAGTGCTAACTTACCCACCACAAGAGTGACACTGCAGATCACCACCAGAACTGGAAGAAGCAATTTCGGATATTTTGCATGCCGAAAGTATTTTACAGGATTCGGCACACGTACCACCGTGATCAAAACCAATTTGTTTTAAATTTATAAACACGCACCTTCCCAAAATGTAAAGCTCCACGTCAACAACATTGTCACCCAATGACTGCATGTGATTTTCTAATTTTACTCTGGATCACCCAAAGACTTATTTTTTAAAATATTTTCAAAATTGTTCATCCACGCCATTGCACTATTTCAGTTCATATACAAACTTAGAACACATTCGTACTTCATGACATCTTACATGTCATTCCACAGTATTGAATCGTAAATATCAAAAAACCCCCCATTTTTTATTAAGAAGTGTGCAATTGCACATATCTATACTACTAAAAATGAGATCAAAGGTCACACGCATCTAGGTTAAGGTCACACACGGAAATGCATCAGTACTACTAAAAATGAGATCTATTGTTCCGACTATGCGTTTTGACGCACTTTGACCTATGGAGCTGTGTTTGGATACGGTAAAAACAACACCCTGGGTTTAGTTCAGTGGTTTCAGGTGGTTGACCCCCCAAAAAATCAAAAGTAATCTGCAGGAGGTCAATTAGCAGTAAAAAATTGCCATATAAAATGCCAAAAGGACCGCCAACTGAGGGCAAGAACAAGTCTGAGGTAAAGGTCACACACACCACAGGACAAAGGTTGATTTCAATTTGGCAAGAAAACCCAAGTAAACACGAAAGCTGAGTGACCACATAGTTACAATTTATACTTGACTGCGGACCATGTTTTTTTGCAACCGTAAAACTACTGCCTCACTGGTAATGTATGCACTTTTCCAACCAGAGAACATGAGTTCGTCTTTTAGTCATGATCAATCAACAGTATGCAGCAAAAAAATTAAGAACCTTCATTAAAGGTGGCTGATCCAATCAAATCACATTCATGTTTTTTCTCTAGCTCCCGTCCATAAAAGCATTAATCAGTCCAACCGATTGGATAGTGAAGATTTGGAAACGTTTATATTCGACCATCAAAATGAAAACAGTCTTAAAGAGACATGGAGATTTCCCGAAAAAGCGCCCCACTTTTTTCGAACCCCGTTTTTGTGTCGCCTGAACGAATGTTCATGGAGGCACATACTAGTCCACAATTCTGTGTGGCCGTCCGTATGTCCGTCCTTATGACTCGGTTAAATCTTTTTAAATTCTCTGCAGGCTAAGCTATCCCCGATTTCCTTCAAACTTGATAGAATGATAGTGAGGTGCCGCAGTATTATGTGCAGCTTTGGCTGCATTATTTGCATATTCCTGATTTTAATTAGCTTATTTGCATATTTTCAGACATTTTCGGTCTAACCTTTTTCAAAATGCTCTGCTGGCTAAACCGCTAATCCCGATTTACTCACACTTGGTAGGGTGAGAAAGTTCGGTCCAAAATAATTATGTGGAGCTTTGGCTGTATTATTTGCAAATTCATTAATTTAATTATCTTATTTGGTCAACCTTTCCCGCAAAGCTTGTGGTGGCAAGTTATCTGGAGTCCGTAAGGCGTATAAGGATGCAACTTGGGGAAGGAAGCAGGTTAAAGAGTTCTCGCCCTGATTAGATGTTGGGCATATTTCGGGCGGAATTACATATGCAAATGAGCTAATTGATATGCACAAATCAGCGTAATCACTACCTAATGTGAAACGTTACATCGATATGGAAAAATTTCCTTAACTGCACGAAAACCCATTATGGTGCGCATCTTCTTTGCCATTGAAAATTCCTGATACATGCGGCTAGGTATGCAAAGGAGCTAATTAAATATCATATTTGCTGTATCGCTAAAATGTACATCGGATATGCAAATTCCTTTGCTACATGAAAAAACTACTATACTCTTGTGTGTGAATCATAGGGGGGGAAGGGGGGGGTGTTTGGTAGGTGGCAGGGTTGGGGTGTAAGTTCAAGGGGGGGTGCGTCGTGGACGGGGTTGATTTTTCTTTTTTGAGGGGTTTGGTTGTGTGGTGCATCTGGGTGGGGTCGGGGTTTTGGCGTCGGGGTCGTTGTGTCGGTAATGGGTGGGTTGCATTGGGCGAGGGCGGGGTTACCCTCATGTGACCTTTGTGACGCTGGTGACTTCATGGTTACCTTGGTTACTTCTTGTGACCCTTGGTGCCTTCTTGTGACCTTGGTGACTTTGTGTGACCGTTGTGACCCATGCGACATTGCCGACCCACATTGACCTTGCTGACCTAACGTCCCCATTCACAAGCGGTGTTAAGCTGTGCCGGGGAGCAGTCGGGTGGGATGCGACGGGGAGGGGGTGGATGTCAGGGAGGGGGAAGGGTGGGGTGCATTGGGGCCGGAAGGGTGGGGAGGGGTGGGGTGACCTTGGTGACTGTCTGTGTCACTTGGTGACCCCATTTGACCTTTGTAACCCTGTTGACCCTATATGACCTTTGGACACTGTGGGACCCTATGCAACCTTTGTGACCCCTGTGACCTCAGTGACCCCATGGCGACTTTGTAATCTCATGTGACCTTGTGACATGTGGACCTTGGTGACTCAGTCACCCTTGGTGACCTCATGTCACCTGGTGACCTCATGTCCCTTTTACCCCATTCACAAACCGCAGATGGCCGGACGACACTAGCGGTCCAACGGCACCACAATGGATTTTTCAACATTTCGGTTACACTTTTTAAAACATGCTCCATTGGTAAACCACTAGCCCGATTTTACTGTGTAATTTGTATAACTTTGTTCTACGTGAATTTGTTCGCTTTTCTAATAATCATTCAAAACTCATCATAAGCAAGTGATCGCGTAACCAGGCGACATTGTGGTTCGGAAAACCGCCCTGGTTTTAAATATTTGAATGAGTACCCAATGTATTCGATAGCACCTGAAGGAATAAGAGGAATCGCCGTCTTTATGTAAAGGATACTGACGTAGCTAGGTGAATTATGTTAGATAATTGGGGCTGGGCATCGTTTGTGCACGTCGTCGAGAGGCGGAAAAGCCCGAGACGAACAGTGCACAAAATGATGCCCAGACCCAATTATCTAACAAAATTTACGCAGCCTCAGTTAATATCCGTCTTACACTTAGCATGCATCAGTTCAAATATATAAGTAAAATAATATGAATATGTGTTAAAAATAGAAATTTCACCCGAGAAAAATAAATATAAAAACTTTCACGAATTAAAACACGGCATCAATTGGCCTTGTAAACTCAATCCACCTTATCGTCAATTCGCAGTTTGTAAAGGATCTTGTTTGTGATGGGTCAATCCCTATACATCCCCATTTAAACCCGTGGTGTTTACCAGGTAATGAGGTCATATGAGCTTGCGAAGTGTATACACAAGAGGTGGGCAGACCAACAAGAAAAGTGCCAGCAGAGTGCTCTCAAGTAAAAAGCTAGGATATATTTAAAGTTGGATTCTCAAATTAAAGGTATGTGGTCACGATCCTTAGGCCTAGCTATAGTGTGTTATTGTTACACACAGGTCCACACGGCCTATAAAAATGAGGTAGTTTAAAATAATTTGTATATTGTGCCACCACCACCAAATGAATTCGGCGCCTCAAAGGAATAAACTGCTGTTGGAAAGGATGTGGTGGCAGAATACAACTTCATCCCGTTATTGTAAATAGGAATATGTATCACAAACAACGCATTGAGGGCTTTTGACCAAAGCTATTATGACTTGCATGAGTGATCCCTCTCAATTAAAAGGCTGGATCATGTTAAAAGATTGTCCAGTAATTAGTTTTTTTGTTTTGGATTATAATTATATTTACTACTGTCAAATGAAAGTAACAGTAAATGTCAAGGAAGGCATCTTGAATGATACACGGTTCGGTGGCTAGTGGCGTACGTAACCAGTTTTTTTCGGGGCGGGGGTGGGGGGGGGCACATACATTTTCAGGGGGGAAGAAAACATCAGGGGCGCCAAATCTTTCCGGCTCGCTACGCTCCGCATTGTGACCCAAATTTTGAAGAGGTGGGGGTGGGAGGGGGTTGGACAAACTTAATGTACCTTCCCCCGTGAGTGAGTACAATGTAATTTCTATATTTTTTGACAGCTACAATGCATCCGGTACCATCTCCCCTAAATCTGCACATTAGCATATAATAAAATTGGGTAGTATAGTATAATGTATAGGCCTAAGTTGTTTTATATGTATTGACACACGTGCAGAAAAAAATAATTTTTCAGGGGGGGCAAAGTTGGGGGGAGCAAGATTCCCCTGCCCCCGGCTTATGAACACTCTTTTTTTTCGGGAATGGGGACGGGTCTTTACATGGCAACAGTTACGTATTTTATATAGTTATGCCAAGTATGGCAGGCTAAATCTCAACTTGTTACACTATTTGGTGTGGTCATAATTATTTTTTTGTAATTATTGTTTTCGGGAACGGGAAATTCGTAGTATTTAAACGAAAGCTTTGTTTTCAAAGACAAAAATTTCGGTTTAGGTGAAATTGTTTTGATTGAAAACTTAGTTATCGAGAAAGGAAAAAAGCTATAAATATTGACTGAAAAAGTTTGTAATTCATTAACCCTTACGGTTCTTCCAGAGTTTGTCTGAGTTTGTCAGTGATGATTTTGAACTGAGAATGAAAAGGAAACTAAATTGCTTTGAGTTAGTGCGATGATTTTGAAATTTAGTATTAATTTGCTAAGCTTTTAAATGATATCTTTTAAGTACCACTGTTTAACTGAGGTTTTTACTTGAAAAACTGAGTTTTATTGAAATTAATTGTGAGAACCAAAGAAACATAACTATATACACCTGGCACAAAAAAAAAGTAAAATTAAAAAAAAATCATTTTGCGAAAAAAAAATCGGACTAATAAAATAAGTTTTTGAAAATCTACGTTTTCATATATAGAATACCCTATTTTCAGGTTGATAGATGTTTGGCTAAATTTATTTTTTTTTAATATTGTTTTTCAAGTGAGAGGTACAGATTTCAATTCCAATTTAAAAAAGTTCGGTTTTTTAATTTGATCAGAAAACTCATTTATCAACTCCATAGTTTTTCATTTGAATTGAAAAAAAAATATTATATACAGGTCCGGAGAAACTGGGGAATTGAAAAGTCACTCAAGCATGCCATTTCACACATTAGGATAACTTTGTCAACCACCCTTAACGATGCTTGATGGACATGGTTGGTAAATCTGTTGTATATTGATTATCCATTGTTGTTCAGAGCTTTGTATTTTACGAATCATTCTCGTGTTTCTAGAGGTTTGTCTGAAGTCACCAGAAGACGGAGTGCACAAATTATCAAGATTCTTTGTTTCGCGTGCAAGGTTATCTAGAATCTTTTGTTTGGCGTGCAGGTTTATTTAATTTGTGCTCTCTTTCTCATATAACCTTACTGGAGACTGATTCGTAGGATATAATGCACTGAACAACAATGGATAATCAACAATACACTGGTGCACTAGAAGTGTATGTAATAAGATGATGATTTAGTAGTGTCTGTTGTGCACGGCAGAAATTCAAAGCATGGTTTTCTATAGGGAACAATTACGATAGCAGGCAAGTTCAAAAACAAGTTTTGCGGTTTTCTTTTGCACCTTTTTGTCCAATAAACCTTCGAAATGTTGGTCTTGGTAGGTGGTCTACAACTGATCCAGTGAAATTTTAGAGAAATTCGTATCCTAAAAAAATCTCCTCCGGTCACTTTAAATGGGCATTTCGTGATCCACAGCAAAGTACCCATAGTCCACAGCATAGTACCCTTGATGGCCCTTGATTTACCAAGGGCATGGCCCGATCGCTAATAGCCTCGTTCCCAGAAGCCCCAGATTTTACCGGAAGTAGTCAACATTTTGGTATCAGAAGAAAGCTACTATTTTTCTCATTTACCCTGTGAAATATTAGGGCAAAAGGATATTTGGTTTGGAAGTTATGAGCGAAAATATGTCCCATTTTTGTCAACCAATATTAATTGTACACAGTACTCTATGGGGCTTACAAAATCACGTTTTTAGTTCTCACAGCCAAATGGATTGAAATATTGGTGCGAAACTTTACAGATGGGGTTTTGGGATGAAGGCCGATCTATCAAGATCAAAACTTCATATCCTTATATCGGGCCATCCCCCTTTAAGCATCCGTTAATTCAATGCACTCATAATGATTTAAAGAAGCTGTTAACCAGCAAATAACTGTAAAAAAATTACAAATAAAAATATTCCTTGACAACATATATACTCATTTCATAATTTTTCGTCAATATTTTGTTTTTACGTGTTAAGCCAATGGCCATGTCTAAATTTGGGATTTCTTGGCCACACTCCCCTGTTGCCTGTTACGCCCTCTATATTCATGTTTTTATTTTAGTGTTACCCCGTCGTGTTTTTATTGCAATCCGCTCACGACGGTAAGCATGTGTGGAAGTGTGATCGCTTTGTATTTCTACTCTTTTGAACATTAATATCTTTTTGTAAATGTATGTTCATGTTTTCGCTGGGCCTACATCTTATTGAGTACTATCCATAATACGTAAAAAATGCACACATATTCATAAACTATCACACATGTAGATTGTAGAGGATATAATCGGCACGAATATTTTCTGCAACACTGCTATTTGAAAAGTAGGTCAAAACCCAAGCGAATAGAGCGGGTAGCCCGTAGGCTACCTTCGCCCAAAAATGGGATTAGGAGACGACCACTTGGAGTTTCAAGTATAAGCCTAACAAAGAAACAATAGTTTGTAAAGATTTGGGAAATGCCCAACCATCATGCAGTAGTAACTAGTAGTCTTTTTCATAATATAAAATTTTATTTCATTTTCTCTTTTGGCACTTGTGTAGACAGTAACCACATCCCAGGTCATAACTAATCTAGTTTCCTCCTACCACATAGCCACTATTTTTTTTATGTTTCAAAAACTATATTTTTTAAAATAGCTTGGGGCCACCCTGATTTTTTCACTCAAAACACAAAATGGCGGCCAAAAATCAATTGTTGGCTAAAAATCTCCTAAAATGCATCATTTCCGGGTAAAAAATACGGCAAAATCAACTCTAATTTTCCACCGTCATATACAAAGGCACAGGTCTTAACCTCGACAAGGAAAATCAATTTTATTAATCATGTAACCCCCACAAAATTCAAATTGGCCCGCCATAAAGCTCTAACACATTTATGCATCAAATGTAATAAGAGTAAATTTTTAAATAGATTCGTATGTGAAATACTCCATATTAACTTGTTGGTCTTTGTTGTTGAGTTTCTTCCTCTTCCTCAAAATCTACATTCTATGGACCACCCAAACCGAAATCAAAATGTGCGATCAAAATGCCAATTTTTAATCAAATTCTGCTAAGAAAGGTATATTTCCATCGGAAATTCACACAAAATGAATTCCATCTTTTATGTACAGAGATGCCATATGTCATTACATTGACAAGCTAAAATTTCATTTTCCTAAAAATTCAAAATGGCCGCCCATATACTTTAAATAAGCATATCATGAATATTCGTACATAATCATGAATTTCTTCAAGATATTATCATAATTGTAAATAGATCGTAATTAATTGTTTTTGAGGTGCACCACAAATCATATCGGGGTTTGACAAACAGAAGGACGTAACTCTCAAACTGAAAAGAAATATTAAAGAATCT
This sequence comes from Ophioderma brevispina, assembly GCA_023653785.1. NCBI lineage: Eukaryota > Metazoa > Echinodermata > Ophiuroidea > Amphilepidida > Ophiodermatidae > Ophioderma > Ophioderma brevispina. Next base: position 20,337 of record JAMKCH010021630.1, read on the forward strand.
GTACTTCTGCTGTTTCATCATTAAAAATTGTTTCTTTTTTTATTAAGAATGTTTTGCTTACCGGACCATAAATATGAGCTTTATGAGATGTTTACATTTTAAGTACTGGAGATCTGCTTTTATAGAAAATATTAAACATCAGATTTCTCAAAAGCAGTATTACAGCAGAACTAAAGAAATTCTTTAATATTTCTTTTCAATTTGAGTTACGTCTTTCTGTTTGTCAACCCTCGAATCATCATTTTGCCTCAAAATGAGAGCCAAAAATTCAAAATGGTGCCTATGATACCAATTTTTTTATAATCCACTATATGTGTGAATGTCCTTGAGTTTATTCTTACAGATATGATGCATAATTAGCTTATTATTAATTACAAGGAAACCTACACGGCTATCATTTTTCTCTAAATGACGGTAAGTAAAATTAAAAATAACTCAGTATGAAAGATTAATGATTCTCCCTCAGCATGATCAGTCACTCTCCGAATCTGAAGAACTATCACTATCTGAACTGTACTCCGCGGCTGATGTGAGAGAATCGCCGTCATCCGAAGTGTCAGAATTTGTGTCTGTGTCTTCCCATGCTTTGGTGGTTGTTTGGCCTCTGTCGAGTCTTCTGTATTTTCCTGGTGTCGAGCACGTTCTTTCGTATGACCTAAAATAAAATAAATCTTAGAATTAGAATAGGATGAGATCGGATCATGTAAGTTCATCAACTATTGCAAGAACACAATTTATTATATTATTGAAAGTAAAGGTTCCTTATCAACTGGTGCTTGCATGTGCTAGTTGGTGCTGGTGAATATCCAGAAGGTGCAGGTTCTTCCGTGTTGCCTTAAATAAAAAAAATAAATCTTAGAAATGTAGAATATGATCTGATCATGCAAGTTCATGAAAATTGCAAGAACAAAATGCTTTATTATATTAATGAAAGTAATGAAAGGTTCCTCATCATCTGGTGCTTGTGCTAGTCAGTATTGATGGATATCCAGAAGGTGCAGAGAATATGTGTTTGACGTGCAAAGACAGTGCTCTTCATTCTGGTGAATGATTTGGACTGATCTTACCTGTTGATGGCTTTGGTGTTGTAGACTGGGCGGTAGTTGGAACACTGTACCATTTGGAACAATACCATCCTCCTTTACCATCCATCCCTGATCTTGTAGGCTGGGATGGTCAATGTTTTGCTTGAGACATTGCCTCCAGATAAAAAGCTTGGAGATCACTTCTCTTCAGATCTCCTACAACACTTTCTCTTATCGGGCAACAAAGCGGCACTGGACTTCACCCTTTGCTTGTCATAACATCCGAATCCTTGTCTGAACATATGACTCATTGGTCCGGCCCAGGTACAAAGTTATCCTGAAGAATTCCAAGGCATTTTCGAGGTTATTGACCGATGTACTTGAAGAGGCCAAAGCATTTCTAGCAGGTGATAATTGCCTGCGTTTTCCTGGTTCTTCAGTGGGCTTATCTTGCCAATGTTAAACGGATATGATGTGGTATCAGACCCTGTGATACTATGGAAAGCTGGAAGTACTTTGCAGATATGCGAACCGTATCGATTGTAAATTGCGTTTATGCTCACAAGGCATTCATGGACTATTCTCAGAATCGCAGTCATAATTGGGTGTTCTTATACTGTAACCAAAGACCAACAAAACAAGTACATCCGTATCTGTTGCTCTAACAATTACGGGGGCATTGTACCTTTCTGGCTTCCAAGACTAATCTGGTGTCTGCCTCACTGTGATTAGATTTTCGGAAGAACCTGTATAATCCTGGATATTCACCAGCACCAACTAGCACACGCAAGCACCAGTTGATAAGGAACCTTTACTTTCAATAGATATAATAAAGCGTTGTGTTCTTGCAATAGCTGATGAACTTACATGTTCTGATCTCATCCTATTCTAATTCTAAGATTTATTTTATATTTAGGTCATACGAAAAGAATCCTCTGCCTCGAACCACCAGGAATACAGAAACACGACCGAGGCCAAACAACCAGGGCGGCAAAAGAAAAGACAAGACATCAAAATGTTGTCTTACTTACAAACATGGGAAGACACAGACACAAATTCTGACACTTCGGATGACGCGATCTCTCACATCAGCCGCGGAGTACAGTTCGCTAGTGATAGTTCTTCAGATTCCGAAGAGTGACGGATCATGCTGATGGTGAATCATTAATCTTTCCATCAGAGTCATCTTTAATTTTTACTTTACGTCATTTATGAGAAAAATGATAGCCGTGTAGGTTTCCTGGTAATAATAAAAGCTAATTATGCATCAATATCTGGAAGAACAACTCAAGGAAATTCATGTACATAAGTGGAATTCTAAACAAAATTGGTAGCCCTAGGCCCATTTTGGAATATTTGGCTGCCATTTTTTGAGGCAAACTGGAGTGATAGCTTTGGCCTTATATGATTTTGTGGTTGCAAACTCACAAGAAAAAACAACTTAATACGTATCATTTACATTATGATCATATTCATGATTCTGCCTTATTTGTTATTGACGTGTATGGCGGCCATTTTGAATTTTTGGAAAATGAAATTTTAGCTTGTCAATGTCAATGACATATCCTCTCTAGTACATTAAAAAGATGGAATTCCATTTTTTTGGTGCATTTTACTATGGAAATATACCTTTCTAGCCGACTTTGATTCAAAATTGGTATTTTTGTCGCATTTTTGATTTCCGTTTGGGGTCCAGTTTTATGCAAATCATGGCCAGTCTATTTTTCCCGGAAGACGCTCAACAACAGTTAAATGGCGTCTTTTTCACACTACGAATATATTCCAAAAATTCGTATAGAGCTTTTATGTCGGCCATTTTGAATTTTGTGGGTTACATGTTAAAAAAATGATTTTTTTCCTTTTCTGTCGAGGTTAAGACCTGTGCCTTTGTATTATTAAAAGGTGAATTCTGAGTTTTTTGCGCATTTTACCACGGAATATATGCATTTTTAGTTAGATAGGCGATTTTTAGCCAAAATTGATATTTTGGCCGCATTTTTGTTTTTTGAGTCAAAATCAGGGTGCCCCCAAGCTTATTTTAAAACATATATTTATTGCAACTTAAAAAAAATAGTGGCTATTTGGTAGGAACTAGATTAGTTTATGACCTGGGTGACCTGTCTATATGTGTTGTTGTTGTTTTTCAAGTACAGCATATTCAGACATTGAAGCGATAATCTTCTAAGAGGCAGGGGGCCAGGGGTCACTTAAGGCCATCGTGTGGGGTTGCAGGGGCAGAGCCATGGGGCCCCGTTCCCCAAACTCGTGCGTATTCCTACGTGTATACTAACTCATGCGTATGTCCTACAAACAGACCTTTCCCATCACCAGTTACACATTGCTCTGGACAATTGGGGTCCACTCAGCATGACATAATATGGGCACGTATACTACGACTCAGTTTCGGGAACGACCCCTGTGGGGATTCATGGGTGTGAATCGCTGAAAAAATATCTGTTTTTTTTTGCAATCTGAGCCCTTATTTCAAGGCCTTTCTTCATTTCTCTTTAAAAAAAAAATTGAGATCCCGGGTGCGCACTTTCCCTCCGCACTCCTGGCTATGTCGTGTATAAGTTATAAAACGTAAGTCAGTGGTTTTTGAAATGGCTTTCAAAATGACCTTCATTAATTTTTGGAAACATCTCAAAAACCACTAATCTGTACTAGGCATGTTTTTGGTACTTTGTCCCCAGCCGCACGAGTTCGGACGGGGACTATGAAATGAGCATCGGCCGTTCGTCTGTTCGTCCGTTTGTTCGTCTGTTCGTCCGTTCGTCCCGTGATAAAAATGTTAACCCAACCATGTTGTATACTTTTATATCTGGAGTTTCTGAAATGGCAACATGAATGTAACTTGGTGGAAAGAAGCGGGTTGAGAGTTTTCTCGACCTGTTAGATTTTTTGGGGTAAAATATTGCTAAATTAAGTATCTAATTGCATAATTTTTGAAAATTATCCTGCAAGGCTGTTACAATTTCTGGAGTTCTTGTAAGTGCATATAATAGTGTACCTTGGGAGAAGGAAGCGGGCTGAAGAGTCTGACCTGATTACATTTTGGGCGTAATTTTGGGGCAAATTGAGTATGCAAATAGCTAATTCATATGCAAAAATCAGCGTAATTGCGATAATTTTTCTCAACGTTATAAAACATCAGATACTCACAATTCCTGCGCTGCATGCCACCTATCATGGGTTCCCATCCTTTTTTGCAATTTGAAAGTATGTGATATATGCGGCTTATGTATGCAAATGAGCTAATTATATGATGATATTATGTATCTCTGAAAGGTACGTCAAGATTAGGCAAAATTCCTTCGCTACATGAGACTATATGCTGGGGGGGGGGGATGGGGTGTTGCGGGGTGTTGAGGGGGTGGGGTGTTGGGGAGGGGGTTGGGTATTGCGGGGTGATGGTGAGGGGTGGGGGGTTGGGGAAGGGGGTAAGGGTGGTTGCATGTTGTTTGGGGAGGGGGCTGTTGGGGGTGTTTGGGAAGGGGTAGGGTGTTGGGGAGGGGGTAGCAGAGCTTCGGCTTATGTTAATGTTGGCAAATGAGCTAATTAACAATATGCGTACTTGCTGTATCTCTGAAACAGTACGTCGGATAGGCAAAATTCCTTCTTTGCACGAGAGACTACTTGCTATGCCATAGGGTAGGGGGGGCGGGGTGTTGCGGGGTGGTTGGGGAGGGGTTTGGCTATTGCGGGCGTTGGGAGGGGTGGGGGTTTTCGGGGTGTTGGGGAGAGGTTGTTGTGTTGCAGGGTTTTGGGGAGGGGTAAGGATGTTGCAGGTTTGTTGGGAAGGGGGTTTGCAGGGTGTTTAGGGAGGGGGTTGCGGGTGTTTATGGGAGAGGGTAGGAGTGTTGCGGGTAGTTTGAGGGGTAAGGGTGTTGGGGGTTGGGGAGGGGGAGTGGTGGTGGTGGGGGGGGGGGGGTGTTGGCGGGGTGTTGAGGAAGGGAGGGGCGTGTTACGGGGAATTGGGGTGTTTGATGGTGTGGTGGGGGGGTTGGGTTGTTGAGGGTGTTAAGGCGGGGTGGGGTGTTTGCAGAGTGTTGGAGAAGGGGTGGGTTGATGGGTGGGGTGATGGGGTGATGTGTTGGGGATGGGTGTTGCATGGGTGTTGGGGAGGGACTATGGATGTTGAATGGTGTTGGGAGCGGGTGGGTTTTTTGCGGGGTTTGGGAGGGAATATGGTTGTTGCTGCCGTCTGGGTGTTGGGGAGGTGTGGGTGATGGAGGGTGTTGCAGCAGGGTGTTGGGGAGGGGGTGGGGTGTTGTATTTGCATTTATTGCATGTTAGTGATCGCAACATTTGGCGGGGGCATATTTTACACATCGCATAAATACGATTTTCGCCGTCCGTTCGACAATAAAAAAAAATTGCCTTCATGTAAATTAAATTCAAACTGAAAATTGGGTTAATCTAAACATCAACTTACATGCTACCGGTTCAATCATAATCAAAATGCATGTATGCTATATACAACTTTTAACCCTTTCAACTCTGTAGATTCTGTATATAAAATCTTAGTCTGATTGTTAAGATGGGCTTCCCCAAATGATTCGGGAAGCCATCTCAAAAACCCTGACCTAAGACTAGGCTGTTTGGACTTCTTGATTGCATTTTCTCATCCATTTAGAATTGTCATGAAAATGTGTAATTTTCAAAACTTAAACTTTTGAAAAAAATCCAATTAACTTTTTGTCTCTAAGTGACTCAGATTGTAAACTTTTACTATATGCTGATGACAGTACAATCCTTTTCTCCCACAAAGATCCGGAGGTGATTTTCAAGAAACTTGGCTCTGCTTTGGATTCTTGTAATAAGTGGCTGGTTGATAACAAGTTGTCGCTGCACCTGGGGAAGACCGAATGTGTCATCTATGGATCAAAACGAAAGTTAAACAAGATATCAGATTTTAAGATCCAATGTGCTGGTCACACAATAAATGCTAAAAAGTCAGTTAAAGACACTATCAGTGATTTGCTAAATCAGAAAACCGAAAAAATCATCAAAAATCAGATTTTTGCATGTATGTAACAAGTACATGTATCCTAACATACCCTGCAAATGATAAGACCAAGAAGCAACCTACATTAAGAGCAAAGCTAAAATTATTTAGTCATTACTGTCCGTTCGGACACTTACTACAACACGTAATTGAATGGAGAATCGTATCTTGGAACACTGCCGTTTTCCCTTCCCTGTTCCTCCCCCTCCCTTTTTATCTGTCAATTCTTCAGTTGGAAAAGGTAACTTATGAGGATTCTACAGACTTATCCTTCACTTTGAAGCTATTCCTGCAAATTTCAAATATTTTTCAAATCACTGATAGTGTCTTTAAATATCTTGGTATTGATATTGACCAACATGTGTCCGGGGAAGACATTGCTAATTATGTTCTTCGCAAAGCGAATGCTAGGTTTGTACAGACAAGCCGCTTACCTTAACCAAAATTGTCGCAAACTTCTATGTTCTGCACTTATTCAATGTCTATTTGATTATGCTTCTTCCTCATGGTATTCTGGTCTCAATTCAAATCTCAAAAACAGGCTCCAAACTACCCAGAACAAAATGGTTCGTTTCATTACAAATAGAGGTCCCCGATCACATGTTGGTCAAAAGAACGTTCTCAAATAGGATACCTGAGTGTCTCGGACAGAGTAAAATTTCTTCGCCTATGTCATGCTTTTAAGATTTTTAATGATCAATGTGCTCCCTACCTCCATGAAAATTTTGAAAAAGTTAGCAATGTTCACAGATACAGCACATGGAGTAGCACTTACAATTTCAGAGTTCCAAGAACAAAGGGATGTGCTGGTTCCACATTTTTTAACTGTGCTATTCATGACTGGAACTCTCTTCCAGATGAGATTAAAAAAATTAAGGAAATTGGTAGTTTCAAAAGGGCAACTAAAATGTATTTGGAAAGCCAAGCCCTTTTACTGTAGGTTATTATTTCAACATACATTTTTAATTACATGTGCATTGCTCTAGATGCTGGTTGATCTACATTTATTCTCTTTTATATGCCTTGTGCAATATTTTTGTTTTCCATTCCAAATTTGGCTTGTTCAATTGGACCCCATTGGAAATAAGTTATTTTTATGACTTTCATGGGCTATCCAGGTGAAACAATTTTTATGTCTTTTATGTATAAATAACTTATTCTCTTAATTGTATTTTATATTCATGTTTTTCTCTATTTTACTATGTTATGTGCAATTATTGTATTTGTGGGCCGCCAGCTATAGCTGGCAGGACCACTTAGCAATCCGTTGTGCGTGTGTATGTGTGGATGTGTGTGTGTATGTGTGTGTCACAAATTGTTAATTTTTTTTAAAATTAAATTGACCTCAATTGAAAAGTTGAACTTCAATTGGAACCAAACTTGTCATAGGTGCACAATGGGATCCCTCATATGTTGATGAGGTCAAAGGTCATGTGAAAGGTCAAAGGTCATGTGAGGTCAAGTTGAAAAATGGGCTTAAAATGTAAAATTGATCTAAAATTGAAAACTTGAAGTTCAATTGGAACCAAACTTGTCATAGGTGCACCATGTGATCCCTCATATGTTGATGAGATCAAAGGTCACGTGCCAGGGTCAAAGGTCATGGGGCGGCCCACAGCTTATATTCTTTGAATATAGCGAGCGCGAAAGCCGAGAACCGCGAAATTCTAGTTTTAATGTTGTTTTACTGAATAAAATCAATCAATCAATCAATCAGACTATAGTTGCTTTAATAAGATAAAGAGCTAAGCCATGTTTGAAACTAAACCATAATTTAAACCATGTAAAGATTCTGCACCACATACTACGATGTAGAGGATTATTACACCAGGTATATTCAACTACACTATCGTGACTATAGTCAAAGTCTCAATGTAGCAGAACTTGACTTTCTTGTTCAGTCAAAAGTATTTTGATTCCATATTTTCAGATAATAATCATACAGAAACAGCTGAGAACAAAAATTGTATCATAAAAATCAAGAGCCCTCCAGTCAGACACTAGTCTATTGCTGCCGGCACTTCCTGCCACACGAGCTTGCGATGCCGAGCCTGGCTAGGAATCATAATTTCTTCATATTCACAAGTTCTCACTAAAAAAAAAAAGGATGAGGCATTTTGATCACATATATTTTTGTCTATCACCTGGGGGCCGATTGTGTGAGCGGGATAATGGTAATGATACTCGTCTCCACAATGAGATACGACGGAAATGAGAAGATCAGGCTGTCCCTTTTGTAAGAGAAGTCGTCATTAGAGGGGTGGGTGGGTTTCTGGTCTAATGCATGTGCCATTTTTTTCCCCGATGAGATATTGTCCGTTGGTGATATGATCTCTCTGTGTCTCTCCATGTGTGTATTTCTGTGTTTTGTTTTTTATGTATGCTTCAGAAGGCATGAAATATGTTGGTTTTCATTTGTCCCTCTCAAGTTTGAATTTTTTAATACTTCCAATAGTACTCAGAACCTAAAGAGGCAGAAAATATAATAGCTGCCATGTGTTGCTTTGATTAATTTGGCGTTTTATGATTTTGTTAATGTTTTCAATAGTATTTGTAACCAAAGAGGCATAAAATATGATAGCTGCCTTGTGGTACTTACTTTGATAATTAAATTTAGTGTTTTAAGATTTTGATAATATTTTCAAAAGAGGTATAAAATGATGGCTGCCATGTGTTACTTTGATGAATTTGGAGTTTTGTGGCTTTTTTTATATTTATAAAGACCTTTAAGTTGCAACCTTAAATGACAATCACAAAATTTAATTTATAATTTTCTTTTTATTAAAGAACAAATGTTAGGTAATTTGCATCATTATACATATTTTTAAATGCCATAAAATCACACGAGGCAGCCTTCGAATTTTACACCATTTGAAAAAAAAAATCTTTTAATGATGACACAGTTGACTAGTCTTAATGATGTCATTAAAAATATGGGATTAGGAGAGGCCACTTAGTGGTTAACTTAGGGGAGGAGTTTCAATTATAAATCTAACAAAGAAACAATAGCTTGTTGTAAACATTTTGGGAATCCCAAACCAACACAGTACTAGTTAGTTAATATAAGATCTTATTTCATTTTCTCTTTAAGTACTTGTGTGATGTGTTGTTTTTTGTAATAATGTTCAAGTATCAGCATTTTCAAGTAAAAAATCTCATAAGAGGAGATTTTTGTACAGTCAGTCATGTGAAATAATTATTTTTTTTACAGTACACTGTAAAAAAATACAGTGCAATTTACAGTAAAATACTGTAAAAAACTTACAGTATTTGACTATAATTTGGAAATACAGCAAAATACTGTAAATTTTATGTTCAATTTCCAGGCCTATAATGAATCAATTTAAAAGTGGAGCCTTTATTCGAATTATAATGAGCATCAACATTATTTTTTGATTCATTCCATATTTTCAGATAATAATCATACAGAAACAGCTGAGAACAAAATTGTATCATAAAAATCAAAGAGCCCTCCAGTCAGACACTATTCCTATTGCTGCCCGGCACTTCCTGCCACACGAGCTTGCGATGCCGAGCCAGCCTGGCTATGATCATAATTTCTTTGCATAGTCACAAGTTTCACTAAAAAAAAAGGATGAGTCTTTTGGATCACTATATTTTTTTGTCTATCAACCTGGGGGCCGATTGTGTGAGCGGGAGAATGGTAATATTTTACTCGTCTCCATATGAGATACGACGGACTATAAGATTCAGGCTGTCCGTTTGTAGAGAAGTCGTCAATTAGAGGTGTGGGGTGTGGTTCTGGTCTAATGCATGTGCCATTTTTTCACCCCTCCCCTATGAAATATGTTCCGTTGGTGGATATGAATCTCCCTGTAAGTCTCATCCATGTGTTCTTTCCTGCTGTCTGTGTTTTGTATTTTATGTTGCTTCAGAACGGTCCATGAAATATGTTGTTATATCATTTGTCCCTCTCAAGTTTGGAATTTTTTTAATACTCATCCAATATTACTCAGAACCTAAGATGCAGAAAAATATACATAGCTGCCCATGTGATTGCTTGCTTTGATTAATTTGGCGAGTTATGATTTGTTAATGTTTTTTCAATAGTATTTGTAACCAAAGAGGCATAAATATGATAGCTAGCTGCCTGTGTACTTACTTTGCTATTAAATTTAGTGTTTTTAAGCATTTTGATACTATTTTTCACCAGCAGGTATCAACTGATGGCTGCCACATGTGTTACTTTGATGATTGGAGTTTTGTGGCTTTTTAAATATATAAGACCTTTAAGTTGCAACCTTACCTGACAATCACAAAACTTTCATTTTATAATTTCTTTTTTTATAAAGTACAAATGTTCGGTAATGTTTTGCATCATTATACATATTTTTAAATGCCATAAAATCACACGAGGCAGAGCCTTCGAATTTTACAAACACCCTTTGAAAAAAAATCTTTTAATGATGACACAGTTGACTAGTCTTAAATTAAGATGTCATTAAAAATATTGGATTAGGAGAGGCCACTTAGTGGTTAACTTAGGGGAGGAGTTTCAATTATAAATCTAACAAAGAAACAATAGCTTGTTGTAAACATTTTGGGATCCCAACCAGCACAGTACAGTAGCTGGTAGTCTTTTCATTATATAAGATCTTATTTTCCTTTTCACTCTTTCAAGAGCAACGTGCTGTAAAAATCAAAGAAAATCAAAAATAGCGGCAAACCTTCAAAAATGGATTTCTTTCATCCTTTGGTCGTATGGATACCCTTTGGTCCACACTAACATATATGATATACTTTTACCTCTCAGTCTTCTCGTTTGCTTGCACGACCAAACTAAGATTTTCCATATTTCAGTCAGCTCATTTTGGACATTTTTCAATACTAAAAATTGGCCAGTTTGATCGATCACTATTTTTAGAAAAAAAAAATGAAATCACTCAAGATTGTTGCAAAAAAAAAAAAAAACAAAAGTAATGTTTAAAAACCATAATTAGTTCTTTCATAAAAAGATAAAACCAATTAAGTACAGTCCTTTCATTTGGAAGATAGCATAATTTGAAAAAGGGGTGTTTGGGCAAAAAATACATTCTAAAAAATTGATATTTTAAAGTGCCATAAACCCGAAAGTAACATGTTTGTCAATCTTATGTGGTATCTTCTGGTCGGGTAAACGAGATGTTGTTCGGAACCTATAATAAAAAAATTTTTGGTATTTTTCATACTGAATAGCGAGGGTGTCGGAAGCTATACGGTTTCTGCGTATATTTTGAGATATTTGATAAGGTTAAAACAATAGGTTCTTGGTTCTTGGAGCCTCAAAAATTGTAACTACTTCAAGATCACAGTAATGTAACACCATTATAAGAATCTTTATAAATATATAGCCAGATTAAGTACGAGCCTTTTTTGGAAGATACCATTATCCAAAAAAGGGAGGAGGGAAGGCATTTTTTTTTTGTAAAATTCATACCTTTTCAAAATGCGCATATGGCTTTTTAAGTACCATAAACTCAAAGGTACATTTTTGTTTAATTTTGTGGTTTTTCTTTATATTCTTATATTCTAAAATATCCAATTAAAAAAGAAAAAATGGGGTTTTTTCTTGCATTGAAAGAAATAGTGTGCCAGAAAGCTTAATTTTTGCGTGGGTAATTTAGAACCTGATATTCGGTACGGAAAACACTCATTGAGCCACCGTCTCCATAGAATTCCATGTGATTATTTGTTCCCCCATGGTTAGGAATTATAAAGGTACTTTTTTACTATCAGAATATTTTATCATGTTACTAATTAAATAGGTCCCCAAATAAATACATTTGCTATGTTATCAGTTGCCTCGAATCCGAGCAAAATTTGTGAAAGACATCCAGGGAATGGATTACAAACTTACTTAAAGAAACCAAATGGGTGTCTAATTTGTCATGACAAACCTGATATTGCAAAACGAAACCATCTCAAGTAATGACAATGAGTGTTTCACGTGTAACTTAAAGGGGATGGCCCGATTTAAGTCTATAATTTCACTTCATGATAGAATGGCCTTCACCCAAAACCCCATCTGTAAAGTTCCGCTGCCCGATAATTTCCAACCCATTTCGGAGTTGAGCTAAAAATGTGATATTTTGTAATTCCCATGATATAAACTGTGTAAAATAAATATGGATTTGAGACGAAAATGGGGTGCATATTTTCACTCATAAAATCCCAAACAAAACGCCCTTTAAGCCCTAAAATTTCACAGGCGTACTGAAACAAAAACAGTAAAGCTTTCTTTTGAATAAACAACCAAAATTCTGATCCATCCAGTAAAATCTTGGGTCCCCAGGTGAGGCTAGTTAAGTGATCAGCCATGCGGACCTTTAACAAAATCTTTGCCTTTGGTCTGGACATTGCCAATTTGTGTTCCCTTTTTAATATTTGCTTGTTTACCAGTTTGTCTGCCTTTAGTTGAACAAAGTGGGGTATTGTACACAGAGGAAAGCATAACCTAACCCTGGTCTTACCCTAGTGAACTTTTGCTCCGGTGTGCGTCATAAAATCGCCCAAAGGCTACGCTTAAAAGACTATCACGGAAGTAATCATTCTCTCCATCCTTTCTGGTCATTTTAAATAGCGAAAAAAAAAATGTGAAGAATATTTCACCATCAATCCAATTCACATTAACACCGAGGGTTAGGGTATGCCGTCAAAGTCTAAGGGTAGGGGGCATATGTGGCTGCCACCTGAGGATATTTTTTCTCAATGGTGAAACAAATATTCAATGCATATTATGGCTTCTAACGCTATGATTTATGTAAAACTATTCTAATTGGCATCATTTAGAGCTGAAAATCCGCATGAAAATCTCACTTTTTTTTTGACGCAAAATTGGATTTTTGGGCCAATTTTCTGTGGAAAATTCCAATTTCACGCCCGACTGTGCGGACTAGATGTCCCATTGACGCCCATACTAGTATTGGGTAACTTATTTTGGTATCAATGGAAAGAGGAGGACGCACAGAATACTATCACACTGGTATCAAAATGCTATGCACAGCAGGTGCTAATTTCATATAACTCAAAATTCTCGAGGGTTTGGTACAAACATCCACCCCCCCCCCCCTAGTAAATTCTTTTACAAAAAAGATTGGTGAGACGATGGTTTAAGTTTTACCCCCTTATCACATGCCTCATCGCTACATCAGGTTCATGCAACCACTAATGATGTCCGTTCGGCGATTTTGGCAAAATAGCAATAAAAATTATTCCTCAACTTACCAATTTACCAATTACGTGACCTTTGACACAACACAGTTGGGGTCACATATGCACCTCTACCCCGAGAATATCCAAAGGCGAACACCCCAACCTATTTCAAAATTCCCCCGTGAAAGCAATCATAGGTAGTTCATCTAGTGAAGCAGCATATCGCTAACATCTTTGAGTCGGTGACCTAAATTGACGCCTAATAGGTGACATATGATCATTTTTGTTTGGTCACTTGCCCCTAGCCAAGTAGCATTGAAGTAAAAGCATAATACACGAATAATCAATTTCGCAGTCTCGCGTCCATTTTAGGTGAATTGACTTCAACTGACCCTAGGTGACTTTGATTCTGCATTATGCTGCTCGATATTTTGCCGAATCCATGATCTGTGCTCCGAAAACGTTTACTCAAAGTACGCCTGTGGTAAATCAAATTTCTGAATATTCTGAGCCAACTGGCCATACCTAAGGATCTCCCTAAAGCTATTGACCTCACATCTGTGAATTCACATGTGTCTTCCAATCCCCCCCCCCACCAATGTCTCGTAATGATGAAAAATCATCAAAGAATTAGTGGCAAACTAACTAACAATACAGGGTTAGGATTTTGTGTAACCTTTGAAGGTCAAGGTCAGTGACCCTCATAAAAGGTATTCAGGCTATTACATGTAACTTAGATTGGGCTATAATGTCCCTAACTGATGGAATAGTTACTTATGCCATTTTTTTCATTTATCTAAGCATTAAAACTTTCACAGTGTTCAGTGCGGCCCTAAACACATCTCTTTTTGAAGGGGGGGGGAACAATATTTTCCGCCTATTTTAAAACTTTTCACTGTGACATCAAGTACTGTCACAGAACATACGACCTACCCACTTACAACCACCATACACTGGGAAAGATGTTGTTCTTCCCACACACACCCCTGGCTTACGCCACTATTTGGTTAGTGTTGGTATCATTGCTACTTCTTACTTCCATTCATCTTATCAACTCACCCAAAGATTTTTCCTCCTGGTTGCAATAAGTGTTCATCTATTTATGAAAATCAGAAAACAATTAGCTACACATATGTCGGTACATGTGTGGTTTCGTGCGTGTGTGTACATTAGTAAATCACAGAGCTACGTTTTCAAGGTATTGAACTAAACAAGATATTCAAGACAGATGAAGATTCCGACCCAATTTCCCTTTTTCCTAAACTAATGGGCAGAGAATATATTAAACAAAAAATATTCATTGCAATGATTTTTAAGGTTGGTACAAAAAAAAAAAAAAAATCAAGAGCTGAAAGTCAATTTGAGCTATATTTTTGGATGCATCTTAATATCTACCAAAATGTAAGACATTTCTTTGTATTATAAACATCACAAAACATATTACAAATGTTGATACTCCTATCACCAGAAGACGCCCATAAACTATCCTTAATTCTGGTGGGGCGAGAGGACATAGAACAATCCATCTGGGTTTCAACAAAAATGCTTGTTTAGACCATGAGACAATTTATAGCATGTCATCACATGATGAACGTTCGTATACGCAATGAAAAAAGGTGTCAATCTAGCTGGCGATATTACAGATATTTAACTAGAATATTCCATGATTATCCTACCAAGGCTTTTGCGCTGCTAATATTCAAAGAATATAACTTGTGGGCTGCCTCATGACTATCTTAACAATTTGACCTCAAATGACCTTTGGACCTTGGCACATGACACCTTATTAACCTCTCAACATATGATTATCCCATATTGCAACCTATGACTCAAGTTTGAACTTCAACTTGTCTGCTGGGGTAAATTTATACTTTATAGTGCCTCTTTCAACGTGACTCACATGACCTTTGACATAGGTGCAATGACCTTTTGACCTTATCAATGTATTAGAGATCCATGTTGCACTTTTGACACAAGTTTGGTTCCGATTTAACTTAATTTTTAAAAAAAACTTTCAATGACGTAATTTAAAACCCAAAATCACATTTATGTACCGCAGACACACAATACACTACACAACATAAAATGCAACACCCCACACACTACACACAATACACACCTGCCCAATAGCTGTAGTAGATAACCATAATCATCGTGCCTTCTGAAGACAAAGCCATGACAACATTATGGCACGACCAATTCCTTCGGAAGGCTACAAAGCAAAATTAGAAGGGCTGCCCAAAAATCGGACCTCATTCATGACGTAAATAATGCCCCGCCCCCTTTTTTGCATATTGCTTATTTATGTAAAATGAAATATTCCATCACAACCTATCATGTTATGGTATCAAAAAATTAAAGCCCTGGAACATAAAGAATTGTCTTAAAGATACTTTTAGAAGGGATCGGGGGTGGGGGAGCATTTGGGGTCTTATAGGTCATTAAAGGTCATTCGGAAGTTAGTCCCTTAATTTATATTAAATTTCACACAAATTTTTGGTATCAAATTCCACCCCATGGCATGCATACAATAAAGGGCAGTTTCCGTAAAATGTCAAACAAATTTTTGACATTGTAAATATACAATCATCCAATAACTAGATTTTTGTTTTTTTCATATCAAAGGTAAATACTATGTAGTTTATGAACAAATAGTCCTATTCAATTCACAAATTAGATTTTGCTGGATATTACAAAAGTTACATGCTCGCCCGTACAATCCCATTGATGTTATTTAAAACAGAGATTGCAAATTTGAAAGTTGGTAATAACTTCTTTGATTTAAACTTTTGTCCCTTTTTAAGAAGCGTGTTCATTATTAAGAATTGATGGCATTCGTCGTTGAGGATGTACAAATTGAAACATTGCTGCAACTGTACCTCCACAACGGTTATCATTGGGAAATTTAACCCTAAAGAAGACAGCTTGTTGTTTTATCTTTGTTTTTTATTTCTTCAGTCTTAATCGCTCTTATGTGTACAGATTTTGTTCAAAAACTTAATTTAGCAAGGGGACTGTAGTGTAAGAGTGTGCGCTTCCGATAAAATGTGAATGTCTTGCACACAGTACTTTAGGCATTGATATCCATAAAATTGATGGAAACTTGCCAACCCCGCCTTAAGTCCCCCTCTTGGTTTCAAGTTATACAGGTTCAAAATTTAAAATGTTCTGAATGTGTTAATGCACACCATAGTGTTTTGTCTGGACACAAGGCCCTCCAAAAATGTAGTTTACACTATCCTATGGCTTATAGTTCCGGAGTTATTGGGTAAAAACTGTCAACAATTGGTGAAAAAGTAAATGTTTGGTGTGTAACATGAGGTCAAAATTTAAAGTTGCTTTGATTCAGTTAATAAGTGGTGCAAATTAATTTCCCTAGTAAAGGATTGCAATAAGGAAAGTTTTTCCTTATTTGGTTATTTTAGTTTCCGTTATCCCAAGAAATAAGTCTCAGGTCCCAATAAAATCCAATTCTGCAATACTTTTGACTTTAATTCTCCATTTGGTTAGAACCATACATGTAAGACAGTCAAAAACATTCCTATATTTCATTCTCTAAGCTAAAAACCAACAATTTGAACCACATTTTACACAAATTGGAGCAACTTTTAATTTTTGACCCCTGTACCAACCAAATTGACTTGTTTTAACCAATTTTTACGTTTTTTTTTTACCCAATAATTCCTAAACTATAAGTTCACCAGGTAGCAATAACTATACCCCTTTTTTTGAATCCTTGTAACCAGACAGACATCATGGTGTGCTTTTCAACACAATCGGAAGCATTTTAAAAATTTTCCCCTGTGTAGCCTTGAAATCCAAGCTGGGCCATGAAAGGAGTGTAGCAAGTGCTTCCATCAACTTTTTCTTTGATTATCAATGTATAAAGTACCTGTGTACCAACATTCCACAATTTTATCCGGATTTGCACAGCTCCCATAAGATCTGTTTCACTACAGTCCCCCACTAAATAAAGTTTTGTAAAAGAGGGACTGTTCCTAAAACATGAGTAACTCAAAATGTACCACTTTTGTGTACGGGTCCACAACTGGGGGGGGGGGTGTTTTTAAAAAAATGACTTGTCCTTCAAAACCAAGAATGTGATTGGATTTAAATTTTCAGGTCTAAACTTCTGGTCAGAGTCTACTTCAATACAATTGGCCCAAATTCAAAAACCCTGAATATTGGAAGTTCTGGGTCCCCCAGTCACGGATACCTTTTCCGTGACAAGGCACACGAATCAGAGCAAAAATCAATGTGGGCGATTGGGGCGAGCACTTGCAATTTCACTAAGCAATAGTGGTAATTTCCTGCACATAACTGGCATCAGTTCTCTACTTACCTTGGATATTTTAGATAGCAGGTCTACAATGTCTTTCATGATTGTCAACACCTTAGTATCTACAGTCCAACCAGAGCTCTAGGCTGGAGCATTTTTGATGGACATGCGGGAGAACTTATCATAGCGCTTTTGAATAACCAGAATTAATCTTAAATAAATGCCCCTCTATATTTTCAGGAAACATTTGTATAAGCTTTTTATGTCATGGAATTGAAATCATACCGGTTCCTGGCAAAGAACCAGAGTGCTAGTGCTCCCCAGCACTCTGTGTATAGACGAACGTTTTGGTGATAGCGAGTGCACATCAATTCACATCAAGACC
Source organism: Ophioderma brevispina (assembly GCA_023653785.1). Lineage (NCBI taxonomy): Eukaryota > Metazoa > Echinodermata > Ophiuroidea > Amphilepidida > Ophiodermatidae > Ophioderma > Ophioderma brevispina. The sequence continues at coordinate 38,186 of JAMKCH010021630.1, forward strand.
TATAATGGACTCAAGAAATGATATCACAGTATGATGGTTGGGCTCTTTGTTGTCATCATTGTCAGATGTCCCTTTATGCACTCAAAGTCTATACATACGGTATTACATTCTCAAAAGCCCAATTACTCCCGTCTTTTCTAATTGTATTTCCGATGACAATGAACACACTGCACGAGCCGGTGGTGAAATAATTTTTTCAGGACCGCCCTCGACCAGGTTTACATCATCTACAGTCTCTAAATCTAGAAAGGATCCTCAAAATTATTTGTGAAGACTGCAAAGCATTCCTTGCAAGCTTTGTCCAGGTATAGAGTGCTGAGACTTGATTGTTGGTGCGGGGGTCGCTGCGGCGCCAGGTCCTTGTCTTGTGCCAGTTGCCAAGCTTTCAGAGTTGAATTAGAAGTTTCAAACACTGCAAAACCGGCTTTTAAAGACTTGTTTGTCCCCAACGAGATCCACTCAGAATGTTGCCCAATCTGTTCCACAGCACGAGTCCATTTTCTATGTGGAGGCCATGCAGTGTGTTCTGTACTGTTGTTGAGAGTCACCAAGGAACTCGTCAAAATCTGCCTCTTTCCTTGTTTTCTTTTGTTTCACATGTTGTCATTTTTTCTTTAAGAGATTTCGTTCATTATGTGCAGATTTCCTGGACGTGACTCGTAACAGTATTTTGACATAGGAAAGAATGCCCTGTGCTTCAAGTATTCTATCCTGTTTTAGATGGCGGTATTTTTGTGAATAGTTTGTTGGGTACTTCTGTAGCGTTTTCGGTTTCGGATAAAGTGTCCGGTCACATGGTAATTTGGGCTCCATTGTTTGCAAGGGTCCCTTTTCCAAATCATTCCCCAATATCTGGTATCTTGTAGAACATCCTGACCACCATCCTTATTTTTTATCAACGTTATTGTGTTCCAATTAATGCAAATTTCCAGAAAATTTTGAACAATAATACAAGCTTTTTAGAAGACGGAACGTTCAGCAGTGGATTGACTTTTCTTCTGATTTGGGGCCATCATCTTATGTATCAGGGATGGGGGGAGTCTTTTTTTGTATTATATACTATTATTTTATTTTTCAACATGGATTGACTTTTCTTCTGTTGGGCCATCATCTTATTACGTCTTTTTTGTATTATGACTATTATTTTATTTTTTACTTGATATAATTATCTTATATTTTTTTTATTTGATTGATTAACCTTTAACCTACCCTAAAACTCCATCTGTATAAAGCTATTAACTTTTTAAAAATGTTTTGATTTTTTTTAACATTTATTTATTTTCATATTTATATTTTTTTAAATTGTTTTTTATTTTATTTTATTATTTTTGTATGTGGTTGAAGGAACGAATTTTAATCTGGAATGCCCAGGGACGGCCCTTTCACATGATTTTGAAGACATTTTTTGACGATTTCTTTCCCAAGCTTCCCTGAATTTGGTCCCACTGACATTACTTGCTGAAAATCGGCAACCATCAAACTTGGTATAAACATTACCATGGCATTTGACCTACTTGTTCTTAAATCTCTGCAAGCATTACTTCATGCTTTAATACGTAAACTTCCACTTAAAACAACCAGCTTTTCCAGAAGATGTACCAACAAACGGCATCTATAACATTCGGGGATTTTTTTTTTATAGTTTTAGTGTTATATAAAAAAAAAGGCTGCAAAATTGACTAATACTAATCTAAATTCCAAAATTTCCCAATTAGATCAATTTGGATATGTAGAAATAGGGTCAAAGTTTATAAACCAACCGGGGTAAAATTGTAATTGTTCGAATTAATAGGCTATAGTAGTTTTGACAGTATCTGTGATCTAATGTTTGTTTATTACATAGAATAACAGTTCAAGGTCCATCCTGCGTAAAAATTTGTGTCCATTTGCTTCCAACTGGTTTAAAATGTTTCCTTTGGTCACTAATCCTAAACTTGTTATCTTAGATTATCATAGTTTTGTTTGAAACAGTTTCGATATAGAATTAGAGTTATGGTTAGTGACCTCACATAGCCCCAGTCAACAACATTTGCATTCTAATTATGCCACAAAATATCATATATGGTGACCAGTTTATTTTGGGCGCTATACCAGTAGACCAGTTATTATATAACAACTGGTACATCTAAAATTTATAACACAAACCCCATGTGACCTTGAACCTCTCTTTTGGCCCTCATAACCATTAAGTCCTACTTCAAGATAGGTACTATACCTTTTTAATCTTGAAAGGAAAGAGGCGTGAACTATATACTTTTTCCGGCTCATATTCGACCATTTCATCATATTTTGACCCGATATAAACCTTTCCCCATACATATTCTACTACATGGATTTTGGTAAACGTTTTGATATGTTGTTTTAAAGGTTTTTCCCAATACAATTCGGGAGAAATAGATATGTTGGCTAGTTAGTAGTCCATTATGTTTTCCTACTTTGACTGGCCTATAATCAATAACACCTGAAAATATTGCAAGTGAATATTAATTGTATAGTTTAAATGGCAATTATACATGCAACCCCAGTTACCGATTACTGTGTGCCATACTATTAATACAAGGTGCGTGGTTTTGGCTTAAATATTACAGTAGTTGTGGTGCTGTTCCCACAGTGCAAATTTTCTCAACATAACCCATAGGAGTGAACAATGGGATATCACATTTTTGATTTTGACACTTTGACAACAAGCCTTAACTACGGTTAACAGCCACAATACTGGCCAATGGTATCGTTATGACCTTTATGACCCCAAACTGACCCTCTGCTTCACCAATATTCAAATCTTTTGAACATTTAGCACTCTACACCGTCCCTTAAAGCCTTTAGATTTTGATAAAAAGCTCAAACTTGATATGATTATTGACAAGTACTGATTTTTAACATCACTACGAAATATGTATAAAAAGGAAGGGGCGTGGCCTATGACGTCTTTATTGTGGTCGAATTTTGGGCACCCCTTCTAAAATGCTTTACATAACCCCAATTGAGGTTTGTGGCAAGTTTCAATGCTTTTGAAAATTTATGACTTTTATATCTCTTCACTATTAAGAAGCCGCCATGTTTTATTATTTACGCTAATCGTTTTGCCACAATCCATGTTTAGTCCTTTCATTCACACCAATTGAAAGATGATCGATGGCCTGTATGACAGGACTATCTCGTTTACTTTAAACATTGAAATTAAAAATACACTTTAATTTTAACGTTTTTCCTTTAAAATATCTAATTTATCAAATTGCATACATTTGTGTCTACTTTTTTATAAAATGAGCCGGGATTCCTTGAGAAATAAGTTTTTTAAAAATAATAAGAAACTCTGCATCATCCAAAGAGTCGCTACTCGGTAAATTGAAAGTACGTAGATTGCTGAACCGCGCATTAGTTGGTTTCGAACACTGATCTAATAATAATATATAATAATATTAAGCATTTAATATAGCGCCTTACAAAGAACACAGCGCTTTAACAGAAAACAATGCACTTTGAGGCAGCAGCTAATACCACAGCGCCAATTGCAAATTCACACAAACCTCGACAGAAACCACATAATTAATTAGTACACTGAAGGGGAAGGAAGTCCATTTTTAATCTCTATAACAATGGATTGTGGATAAGCGACATAACAGACTACAGAATCATGTCAATTCATTGAGCTCATTGTCTTTGCGCTCTGGGCATGGCATGTCTCTAAAACGAGCCCCGGGATACAACTTCTGTTTTAACAGGTGTCTCTGGAATGCTATGTGGTCGGTAGACCAAGATGTCCGCCCGTTGCTCTATTCATCTAATATACATTACTGTTTGTAGGGCCAATCCTTGTATAGGCGATAAGTGGTTTTATAGTGCGCTGGATAAAAACATAAAATACGCGACCCCTTTGAAAGTCCACTTTTTCATTTCATAATGTTAGTGTTTAGAGAGGGCCAACTAAAACCTTTGTTAAATCACAATGATGTCTAAAACGCCTTCTTTACATTTCCTCAATTCCTGAGGTTTTAAAAAGTGTATGTTTTTTTGCAAATAAAATTCTAAACGAACTTCGGAACTTCGCTCCTATCCTTGGGTGTGCTCACCGAAGTTTCCAAAGGATAGGCTTGTGGCAAACTTGCTCTTTAAACACTTCCATAATTCGGCCATTTGTGAAAGTATGAAATTAACCTTTTTTAGTATTAAGCTTGAGCTTTTGCTAATCCATCAAACCTCCCCCTTCCCACCAATCAATGTTATTGTGTTATGCGCACTGTAACACAATTTTCAGGTTTCAACATTGTTTCCGGGGGAGAGGGGTCGATTTAACCGTACGGTAAGAAAGTGTGGCCAACACTTTTGTCCACAGATGTAGTAACATCATAGTTTGATAATACAGGGTTGAATAGATAATTATCATTTATGGCGACGCCATCTTGGATTTCTCAAATGCCCAAGTGCCCAGGTTGGCACCCGGCAGATGCTTATTCTACACACCTTAATCTATCTTTTCCAGCAAAAATTGTGTATAATACTCAACTTTACGGTGAGGCCATAACTTGATAGGCTGGGACCCACTTGGCAAAGAGTCGCTTAGAAAAGGTTGGACCTGGCACAGAAAGATTACGATTTTTACCTCAGATAACGGTTTAGTACTATCTTGGACACCCCCAAAAGTGCTGTTGTAAAATTATCTTTTCTTGTCCCGGTGGTGTGGTGGTGCTATAAACGTGAAGCGTATAAAAAGGCTAAATGAAAAAAGTAGCTAAGAAAACGGTATTAGGGGTAGGGGTAATCATATAACGATAATCGGAGTTATTTTATCTCAATAATCGATTTAAGATGTTTGCCATATAAGAATATTATGATTAGAGTCTCTCTTTGAGACGCAAAAAATGCCAATAAAAATTAACAACATTATGCGGAGACATTAGATAAATATCGAATGATCTCTACAAAATAGGGGTGCTTTTCTTCACAAAATTTTGAATTATTCGAGATTTACTCTGCTTTAGGAGGTCTGGTAATGGATGTTCTATCTAATATTGTGTCTTGTAAGGTGTTCTTTATTTATCCATAAGTAATCGTCCCAATAATATACGTTTTAATAGACTATTTGTACGATGTACAAACACGGTGGGGGGGGGGGGGGTCCTAATTGAATCCTCATTATTATTATAACGCATTACGATTTTTATCTTGTTCCTTTTACTTGCTTTACAAAAGGTTGTGATACAAACGTTTTTGTCTAATGTCGGATTACTCAGATTCCATGATCGTAATATTTTGAAACTGTAGTGGCAGCGGGATGGGTGTATGGAGAATTTAACCGCTGTCAAACAAGGAATTTTGTCCCCCAACCCCACCACCAACCCCAAGAAGAAATATATAGCAACATACGTGAAATGCTAAATTAGGACAAATATCGAAATATCCTCTACAATGGGGTCCTCATTCTTCACAGAATTTGAATTATTCGAGATTTTTCTGCTTTAACGACTCTGCGATGGCTTTTCTGTTAATATTGTGTCTTGTAATGTGTTTTTTATTTACCCATAACAACAGTCAGCCATAATAGACCGTTTACATGTTACACACGACGTGGAGGGGGTCTAATTGAAATCCTAATTAATATTATAACGCATTAGTTAAGATTTTTATATTGTTTCCTTTTACTTACTGTAACAAAAGGTTGATCTATGCCGGTTACTTCAGAATGCAATGATTCGTAATTATTTTGAGATGCAGGGTAGCGGGAGGGGGATATGGAGGAAAATAATCCGGTTCAGGGAATTTGTTTTCCACTCACCTCACCCCCTCCCCCCAGAAAAAATAGCAACATAGCGGAAATAGTTGCGTGCAATTTCAAAATTATAAAAAATAGCATGGAATGCGCCACAACGATCCAAATCTGATAAGTTTAATGCTAAGCCGATCTGCATATTTGGTTGTTTTAAAACACACATTATGAGTTTGTGCATACACCATTGTAGTTTTAGTAACAAGTTAGCAACAGGGAAGAAAGAAGGTCGTTAAATGAGTAACAATTGTGATAGTTAGTTAGCCGTATAAGAAAATGGATGTAACCTTGCGTAAAACAGCTCGTGTGCCCAAACAATGTTTTCAACCCAAAACCACGCGGGGGGCACATGGTTAACGTGTGAGATTTCTGTAGTGAATTTGAGCTTTCTGGTTTGGCCGTATTGATCAGAATTCGAACTTCTTGTCCTACATTTTCTTAAGATTTGATGAGCAGGATGATGTAATCAAGGAATCTATAGAAAGCGACGATTGAATGGTATTGTTCCAAGAAGACTTTCAAGTAGATGGATAGTGATTATGTGGGCACCAATGGGGGGAATTGAAAGCTGTTTTGAATATGATTCCTAGATGGTAGGCATTTAAAGGGACATACTGGCATGAACAAAAAAGGACATAATGAAAAAGACCCTTACTGAAATCACTTCCACGAGTGAAACAATTTGGATGTTTACATTTTGGAAAAACGTAAAAACAGAAAAAAGTCCATGCCACCCCCCACCCCCCCCCGATCTCTTCCGTAGCCCTCTGCTCTATGTGCAGAGTATGCTTGCCCTGTTGGGAAAGAAAAACCTATGCCAGAAGCTTGATTCATGCGTATGCCTCCTGCCGGCTTATTACAGGATGCCTCGGTCCGACATCAACGGAAAAATTATACATCCTACACCGGAAATCCGTCGTTAGCGTAGCGAGAATGTTGTAAGTAAGAGCGTAGCTGGCACAGTATCTCATGTGACGAACCCTAGTCTGGGACAGATACCTGCTGCCAACCGCTTAAATCCAGAGAGAGTTTCTTAAAGCAAGATTAGCACATCTTTTTGAAGAGCACCCAATGTTTCAAAAAAATTGAGATTTTTACACGTGTGCATTGGTAACTGTTCTAAAAAAACCATACCTGTGAATGGTTAGTACGCTCGAAAATGTCTGTTGTCGCACAAACGAAGGGAATTTTATAATGAATAATTATTATCGGGATCCCGATAAAATTCAACGGCTGCTGGCAAGAGCCTTCCAATGTGAAATAGGCCGGGAAAAGCGCGCCATGTAAGTGTCTACGGCTAATCCAGTAGTTGTTTTATTGGTTCAGGCAAATTATTGGTTCAGGCAAATCACGTTTAGAGGTTATTTTCTCAAGGTGGCATTATTCATCAGCCAGGACATTAACGTTAGCTCTTCCGATCTTGCCGTTAAGTCCAATCTGGGATCCAAATTCTTATTACAAATCGCTTATTTTATGATGATAAATGCATTTTTTAGCATTCTCGGTCGCAGGTATAGTTTCATAGCCAAATCACCAACGTAACTGTGCCAAAAATTATGACATTTTGAAAATTGGGGGGGGCGCTCTTCATAAAAGTGCATATTGCTTTAAGCAAAGTTCAACCTCTTGAATCAGTCTATAAGGAGCTGAAGAGAGCGCTGTTGGAAAGAAAGACTTGCCATCAACCAAGCAACATCATTGGTAGGAACTGGTGAGCATCTCCCCTGGAGCTGACTCCTTGTGGCTGAATGGCGAGCCTCAACAGATGAGACCAGACATGGCCGATCTAAGGTTTCATTGCAAGAAGTGGGGCTTACCTTAAAGCAGATCAGGACACTACCTGTGGTTGTGGAACAGAATCACAGCAATGGAACATATCTTGGTATGCCCACTGCTGGAGCAACAATGCACAAACAAGGACCTTGCGGAATTCAGTTAAGCAGCAAGACGTTGTACCCATCTATGGTTGGATCATATTTGAGAGCACAGTGTTTGGACACGATAAGAAGAAAGATCTGCTGACTATACAGGGTAAAGTGGAGGACGTAATATGGCCCCATGGCATGATGGACCCCTTATAACTTTTAATAAGGACGGTAGGAGTGTCCTTTCTATATTGATACGTGAAAGACCATCATTCAACAACTATAATTCATTAGTTTTAGCTTAAACGTATAATAACGATCGTGTTTAAAGAGGTCCATATTACACCACTTTCCCCTACCTGTGCCGTGACTGTTGGCAGGTCCCAATAGCAATAAGTAATGTGTGCTTATATTTACATATATTTTTGCAAAGAATGCATGTGTTCGGGATGCCATAGCCCAATTTAGCAATTAGCGACTTGGCGAGTTTAATCAAACTGACGCGTAAAAGGAATACATCTTCTTTTTGCGTATGAGGCGGCAGCAGCTAAATGTGTGATTTGGTGAGCCCAGCTCACTGTTGATTGGTTGGGGTTTGAGAGTCTATTCCACCGGTGAACGAAAGGTAGCTAGGGGACTCTTGCGGAATGTGATCGCCAGTCTGTGATGTGGAGAATCACATTGACAGCATGGAGATGGTCGCAAACCCATCGTTGCATATTGCTGTTGGAACGACCGGCTCCTGTGCGAAATCGTGTTCAAGGTGACCCATCCTTGCTGGGGAAGATGCTCCCAGAGGGAATCGTCAAAGTGGTGAGTGAGATATGAATTTGGTCGTCTGGTGGATCTAGCAAAGTTATGTTCCATGTGTAAGATGTTGAATGGGAGCTGGAGAGTGTAGCAGTGTGTCGACAGAGGGTCGACAGAAAGCGCAGTCTCTGTCGGCCGAGCTGGTGATTCTTTGTGGACAGTAGGATCAGCAGGTGTTTGATTGGTCAAAACAGAGAGATTTTCACCAGTAATTTATGTGTGTGATTTCTCTCCGAAGAAGCACTGCAGGATGCCATGCATGAAAGCACTGGTAGAAAGAAAACTCAGAAGGAAGTGGGAGCGAAGGCAGCCAGTAATGGTCTCATGGTCTCGTTGAAAACTGTGTCCAGCTTGTTTTGTATGAGGGATATTGCACCATGCTGGGGCGGCATATTAAGAAGCGCTGTGACTAGAGGTAGTTTGGTTTGGGGAGGGCGTGCGATTGATGAGTAGCCGTCCTCTAGATAGTGGGTAAGGGCTGGTGGTAATGCAAACATGTGTAGAACTTCTGGAGCCATTCAAGACATAGTGAGCCGCAGTGCATCCGGAATCCGTGGTTAATGCATCATGCCCCTGGGCTTTTCCATCTTTAGTTGGCTGATAGAAGAGGTAAGCTATATGTGAGGAAGGGTGTTGAATGAAAGTGAACCGTCACGGGGCCAAAGGGGCGTGACAAAGATTGATGATCTCTTTTTCAACAGATTCAAGTTGTGATCCCTTATCATATCCTGAAACCACCATTGCGAGGAGTTGCTCGATTGAGTTGGCAGACACAGAACAATTTCGATGGTTGGAAACTCTGCGGGATTGAGGCCGGTTTAGGGCTTTTAGACTCCTGCCTAGAAGAGTGAAGGTCAACCATGGACAGTCTCCTCCAGCGCTAACGACGTTTCCTATCAAAGTAGTTTGGGAGATATGAAAGGCCTTAGAGTCTAGCTTCTTCCCCGGGTGCAGAATTCAAGAATTATTTTAACGTGTTATCACATTCATCATCCCAGGATGGGACATAAACGGCGGCGACAGCCACGTGGGATCGTTTCTTTGCTATCTTATAAAGAGTTTACTAGTGCTGTGTGGAACATTGTCCAGGGGTTTGGAGGAGTAGGTTGCAAAAGTTTGTGCACTTAGAAATATGGGTCAAGCACTCTCACTTAAGGATCGTAGCCCGGGATTTAATGGGTGATTTTCAGATTGGACTAAAATTTAGGGTGGCAAATTTTAAAAATGGGTGCAGATTTTTTTTTCGGTCCCTTTCATTGGTCAGGAGTAATTTTCAGTCATTTTTAATCATTTTGGGGGTAATTTTTTGCCTTTTTATTTCGGATGATCTGGACGATACTCGCCCACCTCATGACTGCTATAGTTGCACAGACGGGAACTCCTGCACATATGAGCTAAATCGACCAAAATATTTTCCGGGTGTTCTGTAACTGCCGAAAATCGTTGTACCCGCAATGATCACATTAAAATTTTTTGAAAAAAAAAAAAAACAAAAACTCCAAAAGAAATCTCTAGCAAGTTGGCGGGAACTTTAGGAGGGCATTATTACGCCAGGGGGAAAATGGAGGATTTGACTAGGGGAATACGAAAAGAAAATGGTAAGCAGAGGTGGCGAGAATATGAAAGTCTATAAACATTTTAATCAAGTGGGGGGGGAACAGTGAAACTTTTTATAGGACAAATCTCATTAAAAATCAGGGGGAATGCCAACATTTTTGACAGTGAAGCGACAGGTGGGGACGCGAAATTTTCGCGCGAAAAAAGTCGCAATCTCCATCCTCCCCTGGCGGAAATAATGACGCTACCTTATGCAAAATATTACAACATGGGACCTAATCAAACAATTAGAATTCTATAAACAATAACAAAAACGAAATTCATCATCACCGTCAGATGATAGGAAAGGAATGAAATGTCGAACGTGTTTGAGTTACGATTAGTAATGTATTAACATTCAGTACGGAAAAGAGCGTTGTGGGAACTTTCCTTGTTAAGAAAGTTAACGGTGAATAAATAACAAAAAGTATAAAATAGTGGTGTACTTGTTATTAGCACTTTTATCCCACTTAATCCGCCTTTCCCAAGATAAATAAAAGCAATCATCCTGAATTTGGTACCCCAAACCTTAAAAATTGACACAAAGTCAGTGCACGACCCTTATCTAAAACAGGACAGTACGCAAATGGACAAGAATCAGATTTTTACAACAGGCACTTTTAATATCCCCAAACATGGTATTAAAGGAATCTGAAACTCAAAAAAATGTATATCTTTCCGAGCCAGGTCCTCCAATTTGAGGGCCGTGGGTCCCTCCCAGCCTATGAACCATATCTCCCCGACTAAAACTATCTCACATCAATAACATTAGCAAAAATGCTTCATCGTGTACTCGCGCATGCGTCAGACTTATACTGAGATTGGTGGCGCTATATCAATTGTGTTATATTCTCTGAATTCTGCTTATCAAGGATCTTTCTCCTCGGCGTATGTATACAGAGCAGGCAAACCAACATGACACATTTTTTTTTGTATCTTGATTTGGGAAAATCAACCAACCTTGAAATTGAAAAAAGTAAAAAATAGATTTTCCGTTATTGAATTTGGTGTGGTTTGTTATGTCATTATCGGTCAATATACTCCAGTTGTATGTACGGCTTTACAAATAATTGGTAATGAAGCTAAAAGTAGGAATTAATAGTGCTTTCAAAACGTTGAGGAGCGAAAAAAGTGCAAAATTGTACGTCGCTTATTTGCCACCTTTCAAAAAAATGGAATGCAGCTACCATAATAAAAATATAGATATTTACTGCATATGGAATTGAGTTAAACGTAGCTAATTACAATCAGGGAAATTGAAATTTGTCGTAGCGTTAACAATGTAAGGAAGTGGTCCGAGTGATTCTTACGATTGATATTAAATTCTGCTGCGGGAATCTGAAACTAGTGAGATGGAAACCAATATTCCATTTGAAACACCTGTTCAAATGAAACATTGGCAACCGGTTAGGTAAACGCATAAGCACATATAAGACGCAGACCAATCGCATAGTGAATAAGAGCATAGGACTGCATGACCAAGCGCATAAAAGCATAAGAGTGAATAAGAGAATAAGACTGCATGAACAAGCGCATAAGAGCATACGACTGCATGACCAAGCGCATACGAGCGGACAGAACAAGGCAGAGAGATAAGACTGCATTTGAACATAAGAATAACCGTATGTACAGCTAGAGCATAAAAGAAATTACAGTTAGCATGGAGTGTAAACCACAAACCACTGTGGGTGCTGTGATGTGGGTCGGTCATGGGTGTCCCAATGACCCACATACGAAATCGTCCTCGTTCGTTATCATGCTGAACCCCCTATACATTCAAGACATTTAAGGTAAAAAAAGGGCCATTTGACGATTTTTTTCTCGAAAATTTTGCAAATTTGGGACCCAGGTCTAAGGGTTTTCTGCCTTCAAAAACGTGTGATTTTACGGGGTTTTCCTTATTCTTTTCTAAAATTGCAAGCCCTTTCCATTTGGGAGGCACATCCCCGTATACCTTGACGTCAGTATCCCCCCCCCCGATTATGCTTGGATGTATGGTAAACGAATGCGTTTTACACCATCGTGCGCTTATGCTCCGTTTATTTTTTTTTTTTTTTTTTAGTGCTCCGTGGGGCTTATGCGTTTTACACCCTCTTATTGCTCTCATGAGCAGAATAATGAATCGTACATACCGTTATTCTTATGCTTATGCAGCCGTACCCTTGCGGTACGGTATATTAGGCTTTATGCACTTATGCGAGTATGTTCCCATCATACGGTTATTCTTATACTTATGCACTCTATGCGATTATGGCTTTGATGCGATTATGTTCCGTAGATACGGTTATTATTATGCACTCTCTATGCGAATATGTTCAGTATATGCGGTTATTATTCTTATACTTAGCACTCTTATGCTCTTATGCGATTATGCTTATGCCCTCTTATGCTTGCTATGCAGTCTTATGCTCTATGCGCTTATGCGTTTACATAACCGTTTTGACAACAGTTGTAAGTGTGATAAACCTATCGATTGTGCAAGAAAGTTGTTTTGACCTAAAAAAATGAACAGAAATAATTTTTCTGTTATCTATTCTAAATTGTACAGAATTGTGTCAAAAGTCTAGAAAAATCAACAAGGAGACATGAAGAATGGAAGAAAGTGTATGCAGGGGTCAAAATTTAAAACAGGTTTTATTATTTTGAAAACTACTCCCCAATTATTCATCTGGTCACGAGGATTAAAAAAGTTATAGTTTGCCATCTCTACGGTCATTAGTTTCAGGATTATAGGCTTATAACGGTTCAAAGTCATACTGGGGTTAGGTGGGTAATTTTTCAGAGTGTTCCCGATTTTTGACCAAACTAGAGCAAATTGTTTGGTGTAAGATCAGATGAACATTTGCTCTCGTTTTACATTTAGTGTGAAATTTAGAATCAGTATTATAATGACCCCATGGGATATGTAGACCATTGTTACATAGTGACCCATAATTAAGTGACTAAATGGTGAATGTATCGGAGCATTCTGAAAATTGTCCCCAGGATGACCTTGAACCTAACTATTAAACTATAAACCCCACAGATAAGGCAAACTAATCTTTTTGATCTTTAGGATATGGCCAAAATGGTGTATAGATAAACACAATTACACCTGACTTTATTATATGTCCCCGGTACCAACCTTTCCATCCTACCAATCTTGTTCCCTCTACTTATCTTCTAGACTTTGGATATATTATTCTCTCATCATTTCTAAGTTATAGGAACACCAAAATTGTTTCTGTTGCAATATTTTGAGATCAACCATTATTTAAATTTCTTACACTAGATATGTATCAGGCACCTGACTGCACTGTCAAAATAATCAAAATGTATAAGATTACCTTTCAATATGAGTTGGAGCTTTTCGTAAAATTTGACTAAAACATTGTATAGGTTTATAATTCCACTTAGAATAATAATCCCGTTATTTGGTCAATAGTTTTCGAGTTTCTATACTTCGGTTTACTCGTATCTTCCATACATTCAATGATCAATTGAGGACTTGATTCTCAGGAGGACCAGATTCCGAAAGTCACGTAAACATGTTCAGATGTTGTCACACTAACTCAAGGACGCTAACACGCATTGCGTCTGAAATTTAACAAAAATCACTGAATATTCGGTTTTGTGTAGGGAGAATCGAACTCTATCGAATCTGTGTATAAGTACTCTGACCAATTCCTATAACTGCCACTTCGAGGGTCCGCCCTGCAACTGGCTAAACTGGGCAAGAAGCGAATAGTCATATTACACCAATTTCAGCTACACATAATGGTAATAATCGTATACAATGAAATGTTTAAAAGGTATATTGGTGGTGGCCTTTCATACAGAATTATAAGCCCCTTTAAATTTGGCACACACAGATCAGCGTTTTTAATGTTTTTGATTTTAAGTTTTGAATACATATGGAAGGCATCACTCCAGTTTTCATAATACAACAAATCGCTAAAAGCGTAATGTAAATATTGAATATGTAAAACCTTGCTATCTTCAGGTGTGCGGTATATGTGGCGCGGCTTTCTGATGACGCTATACATAGGCAATTAACTATCACTAACGGCACGGCCGCAGCCGAGATGCTGTTCACCATGTGCGCCAATGTCCCTGTTTGTCATTACGTTGGGGATGTCAATGGATCCTGCTGGATGTCTCGCGCAATCACCTCAATGTAGTTAAAGGGGCGCGACCACGCTTTTGGCATGGTAACTTCCAACATGTGACGTCTGAGATTACTTGATGCAATCGCACGATGAACAGTGACCGGCAAATCTTGCTCGGCGTTGGGCAACAACAGAAATGAATTGGAGGGACTCTCCATATATCTGGTGCTTTGGTCTCGTTCTCACGCCGGAAATGTGTTTTGTACTCGCTTAAGAAAGCTTGGTGTATGTTGCCATCCATCTATCCTGTAGCTCTTTCTTCATGGTCCATGTCTCAGATCCATACACCAGGATACTCTCTACACAGATCCTAAAAAAAAAAAAAGAATTTCAGCTTGTTGAATTGGAGATACCAGAGTGCCATAACAATTAACGGAGGCGACGTATAAATCTAATTATACTTTTCTTAATAATTCCTTCAGAAATAACCATGTCCTGATATTAGGTGTGATATATATGGGAACTCTTGCTGTGGGACAGATATTATCATGGAAAGCTGCCCCTTCCAGACTATTCGAAGGAGACTGGATCTTCTTCGAAGGTGTGTGAATAAATTTTATAGAGACCCTGTATCGCCGGGTTATATTATTTTTTTTTAATAAATTAACAATAAAACATAAAAGAATCAGTTATGCGTGATCCCCTGCACGTGGACGCAGTAAAATAAAACCATTTGGCCGAATTGAAATAAATTCATCGATATATTATGTTATTTTAAGCGTACGTTGCCATAATAATCAGGATGTTTTATATTGAAGCTTTCCAACATGTTTTCCATACTCTTCTGAGAGATACAAAATATTACGGCAAGTTTTTTTTTTTAGAACTTAACGGCAAATGTTGTTTAATATGACTGAATTACAAACTCAGTAATGATGACAGAATATTTGTCATTGATTTTCCCACCATTGAAGATCATCCTTTTAATTACATTTTGTGGGTTAACTCTACATACTGTATGTTTCTTTTTCTTCATTTTCTCAGTATTTGCTTTCTCTTCATGACCATAAGGATGGGATCGAAGGTTAAAGCCCTCGAGGTTTATTTGAATCTCTCCCCATTCAGATAAACACACACTGTAGCTACCTAATCATATGTATAAATTATATTATACTATAATTTATTATTATTCATACTTATATAACCTATAAATCCCTTATCTACTTGTAATATAGTGTTTGTATTGTATCACATTGATCGGTATCGTTATATTTTTTGTTCAGCCGTGGGGTTTATTTACTGGGAATAATTACTGGTTTTTTTTTTGTTTGTTTTCCTATTTAGATAAGGAGACTACTCCCTATGATAACCAACTTCACGGATTTAATCGACCATTTTTGTTATTATGCCTCTACCGTCCAGTGAGCAAGTAAACACTTATACTAAGGAACTGTATAATACTTATTCCAAAACATGAACATGGGTACTCCGAGGATCGGGGCTTTAAACCTCCACCATTGTCAATGCTCCGCCTGCCCGCCCGTTCCGTTTTGCACATAGTGTCCCAAAACATTCACCCTAAAAAACGCCCCTAATTTCAGCTCTTTAGTGTTATTATTTTTAAGGATCAGGCAGGGGCTGTCAGATAGGGTCAGCCATTTCATTTATATTATATGTGGGTGGTTGTAAGTAAAAGTTTATACACAAAGCACAAACAAAAAAATCATGCTCGGCCCCTTTCATTGTTAAATTGACCCACTAACCGTTTTGCAACAGTGGTAATGTGATACTATCGATTAGTGGCACAAACTTTTCTTTTACCTAACAATTGGAACGAAATAATTTTTCTGTTAATCAGTACTCTTCTCAATTGTCACCGAATGTGTTCAAAGTCTAGAAAATCAACAATGGAACATGAGAAATTGGGAAGAAAGTTTTATGCAGGGGTAAACTTAAACAGTTTTTTATTAATTTTGAACTACTCCAACTATTCAACTGTCACGAGGATTAAGTAGAGTTTGCCATATCTCGGTCATTCGTTTCGGATTAAGGCCTTATACGGTTCATGGTCTCATGGGTAATTTTTCAGAGTGTTTCGATTTTGACGAAGCTAAGAGCAATTGTTTGGCTGGTCATATCCTATACAGCAATGCACATTTGTTCTGCGTTTTCCATTTATGTGTAAATAGATCATTATTACTGACCCGATAGGGTAAAATGTAGAACCCATTGTTACAATAGTGACCCTATTAAGTGACCAAGGTGAATGTTCGAGCATTCTGAAATGTGTCCCCAGGGACCTTGAACCTTAACTATTAAACATACCCCCCAGATAATGCAAACTAACCATTTTTGATCTTTAGGATATATTCCTTCCCCTTACAATATTTCCTTTCCCTCCTACCAATATGTTTCCCGCTACTTATACTCTAGACTTTTGATATAGTATTCTCTCATCATTTCTAAGTAAAATACGAACACCAAAATTGTTTAATTTCTAAAATTAAAAAAAGAAAAAACCTAAAAAATTTTAAAAATATTCAAAATTATAAGGGATTACCTTCAAAGAATGAGTGATCCTTTTTCGTAAATTGTACTAAAACATTGTATAAATTTTATAATTCCACTTAGAATAAAATAATCCCGTTTATTTGTCAATATTTTCGAGTCCTATACTCCTATCTCCATAATGTAATGATCAATTGAGACTGATTCCCAGGAGGGTACATATTACCTAAAGTCACAGTACACTGGTTCGCAGATGTTGTCATACTAACTCAAGTACGCTACACAACACCGCATGCGTCGAAATTAAAAAAATCACTGATATTGGTTTTTTTTAGGGAGAAATCGCACCTGATCGAACTCTTGTTATAATTCTCCAATCAATACGCCACTCAGGGTCCTCCCTGCAAATTGCGAAAACTGGGGGGATTATATACACACACTTTCAGATTTCAGCTCCATTAAATGGCATAATCGGATACAATGAAATTATAATAAACTTAAAAAAACAAAAACCTTTTCAAAAAAAAAACAGAAATTATACGCACATTTTAAAAACTTGTTGGCACACAAAGATAATTTTTTTGTTTTTTAAGTTTTTGAATAATGTGGAAGGCAATCACTCAAGTTGTAATAATTACAGCTCGCTAAAAACGTAACTGTAAGACATGAATATGTAAACATGCCACTTCCAGGTGTAAGTGGAATAATTATGTGGCGCGCTTTATGATGACGGCTATCATAGCAATTAACTATCTATCAAAAAATCCAACAACGGCCGCAGCCGAGATGCTGTTCACCATGTAGCGCCAATGTTCCCTTGGTTGTCATAAGTTTGGGGATGTCAGATGGATACCTGGCTGGATGTCCGACAATCACCTCAATGTATTTAAAAGTGGCCGACCCTCGTTTGGATGGTTAATTCCAACTGTGAACTCTGAGACTCGCTTGATCACATCTCACGATGACGTTGACCGCAAATCGTGCCACTGCGTTGGGCAACAGAAGATGAATTGGAGGGACATCTCCATATACCTGTGCCTTGGTCTTGTGCGCATCGCCAGGAATGTTTTGTACTCTCTCATCGAGCTTGTTGTAGTGCCATCCAGTTCTATCCTTTCTCTTTCTTTAGGTCCACTTCTCAGATCCATATAACAGATACTCTCTACACAGGCTCAAAAGAACTTCAGCTTCGTTGAATTGGAGATACCAGGGCCCAATTCTAAACCCTTACTAATCCTAATTGGCCACTAAATGGGACTTAGGGTTGCCACTAAGCCTTTGATTACGAGTGAAATTCATAAACCTAACGTGCTAGTTTGCATTCTAGATCGTGCTAATTTAGAGTTGATCCAAGCAACTCTAACTTCACTATTTTGGCATAAATCAAGTGACGGAAAACACTATATTATTATTATTCGAAATATTTTAAAATTTTGTATTTGAAGAATAATTTTAATTGCTATCAAATTATTGCTTTATATTTGTGAAATTTTAAATAAAACCTATATAATATATCATTTTGATAAAAAAAAGGTGAGTAAAGGTTTGTCTTCAATTTTCATTTTGCATTAACATAAAGGCACCGCACAATAAGCTCAGTGAAAGGGAAATGAGGAACTTGTGTAAATACAGCCCCCAAAATAAGGCTTTCATAGTTGAAATGAAAATAAATTGATCAACAGTACTGAAAAATATTAAAGAATTTCTTAATTTCGGCCTGTTTCATAAATTAAAAATTTTCTTGTTACTAAAGTTTATAAGTAAGTTTGCTACATTACCACGAGTATAGTTAGGTTTTCTCATGTGTGCAAGGGCCTATATAACAAGCTCTACAGTTATATTTGGCAAATTTTGATCAGGGTTCACATGTGAATCAAAACATTCATGCTCTCGACAGACTCACCCAAAAGGGTAGGCTTTAATGTATTGAATTTAACATTCCCCAACCTGCAACCAAGGCCATTCGCCCGCAAGCACCAATTTCTGTAGACAAAAGATTGATCTATTGGGCAACTTAATTTTTTAGTAGTTCACATTAGCAAGGTTCTTAGTAGTTTTTAAATGAATTTCAATTTAGAGTTGTCAACTCCGTAGTTTTCATACTAGGGATTTTAGAATCCTACCAATGTCTTATTTGCCAGCTAAACTACAAGGTTTTATGAAGTTGGGCCCAGATTGCCATAAAGAAATTAACGAGAGCGACGTATAAAATCTATTAATACTTCTTAATCATTCCCTTTCAGAAAATAACCAAATGTCCTCGATATGAGGGGTGAATATGGGAACGCTTGCTGTGGGACAGATATTATCATGATCATGGAAAGGGACTGCTTTTGCCCTTCCAAGCTAGTCGAGAGACTGTATCTTCTTCGAAGGTGTGTGAATAAATTTATTAGAGTAATGGTAGCGCCGGGTTTATTATTTATTAAAAATAAAATTACAATAAAACATAAAGAATCATTTGTATGCGTGCGCCACGTGCACGTGACGCTAACAAGAAACCATTTGGGCGAATTGAAAGTAAATTCATCGATTATGTTATAAATTTTTGTAAGCTACGTGCATAATATCAAAGGATTGTTTTATTTGAAGCCTTCACATGTTGCCCATCTCTCTTCTGAGATATACAACATATTAACGGCAAATTTTTTTTAGAACATTAACGGCAAATGCGTGGTTTAATATAACTTGATATACAAAACCTAAGTACTGCTGACAGAAGTTGTCATTTGCTTTCCCTCCCCCACCATTGAGATCAATCTTGTTTACCTTTTGTGGTGTTACATCTCTCCAATGATGTTTCTTCTTTTTCTTCAGTTTCTTCAGTATGTTGCTTTCTCTTCAGTCCCATAAGGATGGGATCGAAGGTTAAAGCCCTCGAGGTTTAATTTTTGATTCTCCCTCTCTCCCCATTCAAATAAACACCACAGTGTAGCTACCTAGCTACCTACGATATGTAAATTTTTATTATACTATAATCTATTATTATATCATACAGTATATACCCTTAAATACCTTATCTCTTTAATATATTGTATTGTATTGTATCACATTGATCGGTATCGTGAATATTGGGTTGTTAAGCCATTGGGTTTTATTTACTGGGAATATTACTGTTATTTTTTGTTGTTTTCCTATTTAGATAAGGGAGACTACTCGCATTGATAACCAACGTTCAAAACGGTTTACGCGACCATTTTTGTTTATGCTCTACCGACCAATTGCAATGACACTTATACTAAGGAACTGTGTAATACTTATTCCAAAACATGAACGGGTACTCCCGGGATCCAGGAAGGGCTTTAAAACCTCCACCATTGGCTGCTCCGCCTGCCCGCCCGTTCCGTTTTGCACTAGTGTCCCAAACCATTAGGGGGGTAATGGGTCTGAATATGTAAACATTGTTCTAATCCCAGAATGAGATAATGCCATGGCTAAATTGTGTAGACGCGTAATCTACAAAGTGCTTTTATATTTTATTTCGATCGCAAATCTGGACATTCGGGTTTCGTTCCGAGATATGGCTGATCACAGTCAAGTAGTGGTATCGGGGAAATTTGCCAAAAATGCAATCTCTCCTAATTTTATCATGTTGAAATATTTCAAGGGGTTATATTTAAGATATTTAAAGTATTATTATGAACTATTAACACCTTCATTTTGGGCTAAGTTGAGTTTAATACTTATAGGATCCGTTCCTAATTTATAGTTATTAAATGTCACTGGGGAATTGATTTTTATAGTATTTTTAAATTTGTGTTCTTACCCTGGATCTTTAGAAATTATTTTAAAAATTAATTACAATTTAATTTTTCTTTTTTGGTTTTTTTAATATTCATTAAAATTATGATAATGGAGGTCAGTCCTAAAATGACATTAAAAAAAAAAATATTTCCATATTTTCCATCAAAAGCGCCCTCAATTTTGTCTAAATGTTTCGAGGCCTATAACTCGTTTCGTAAAAATCGGCAAACATCCAAAACGCGAACGAACGTAACTAGAAAACGCTACATGCTATGAACATTGAAATTTGCACACATATTAAGCACATATAGGCCGAGTGAACTGAATGGCCGATTTTCAAAATTGTGTTCCAAATTCAAATTACGCTATGAAATTATGCGATTGGTCGACTGCCGGTTCCCATGGCAACGGTATCAAAAACCCGGCTTCATGGTTCACCCCGTATTTACCTCCTGCATATGTCACCCAAGTTCGTCCCAGTACACACAGAGAAAAGTTGCACACATTAAGTAAAAAAAATACGATGTAAACGGAATTATGTAATTTTTCAATATATAAGTATTTTTAGCCGGAAAAATTACCCAAATGACTGTGTAAAATTTTGGAATAAATATTCGAAAGGTAACCAGGATGGTTACATTGTTATGTAAATGTTACTACGGCATTATGTAAAAATTACATAGTTGCGAAGTAAATTCCCCACGAATCTAGACTGCTACCCCAGTCTCGGCTCTGTTTCGGGTTTAGAGCGCACTTGGGTAAAAGATAATGCTAGACGCGGGGCTAAACTAAAAAATAGATAGACTTTTTCAGCTAACACCCCGGAAGCCCCTCCAACCCAACTTGTCCAAATTGAACATGGCTACTGGAATTAACACTAGGTAGGGAGTAGCCCGCCGAGGACTGTACGAATCTGTAGGGAAAACTTCTCCAGCAGTCGATTCACAAGTAACGTGACTGCATTACCTTGCGAACATCACGGTTAATTTTGATGCTAAGCCGGGGCCCACAGATACGAACACAAACAGGTGGTATCAATGGCAGGACTAGGTAACAGTTATCGATTACGCGACCGCAGCAAGCTCCTTTAATAAGTTTTCACAATTTAAAAAAAAAACAATAGCAATTAAAAAAAGACGGGAAGCGAGAAGCTAAGAAATCAGAATTGTCCTTGTGATTCTCCTCGGTTTTTGTTTGTTTGTTGTTGAGTGGCGTAACCAGCGGGGGGTGGGGGAGGGGGGGGGCGCAAGCCCCAAACAGAACCCTTGACCCCCTTCAGCCCCCCCAAATGAAAATGACTTTTTGTACAGTGTTAGGGAAGAAGG
Organism: Ophioderma brevispina; assembly: GCA_023653785.1. NCBI lineage: Eukaryota > Metazoa > Echinodermata > Ophiuroidea > Amphilepidida > Ophiodermatidae > Ophioderma > Ophioderma brevispina. The sequence continues at coordinate 59,889 of JAMKCH010021630.1, forward strand.
CCCAAATTTGCCCCTCAAAAAAAAGCCTTGGCACTCCTTCAGCCCCCCCCCCACCATTTGCAAAGTTGGTTACGCCACTGGTGGGTTGGTTGTGTATTTTCCTTATTGAGGATCGGGTGATTCATTTGAAAATAAATAGGGCCTATCATGCATACTGCAGGTGACACACAATCACAAAAGCTCTACATTTATTTTACCAAAGCACAGTGGTGTCCATTCTTCCAGAAAAACATGAATTATTTCCCAGCGGTATAGTTCCGCTTTCTGACGAAATCTTCCCCAATTCATCGCAATTTCAATGTTACAGCAAACTTGTAAATTTCAATATTATTATAAAAAAACACAAAAGCTAAAAAAAATAAAAAAAATGTATGTTCAAATGGGTAAGCTAGTAAATTAATCAGACTTGTATTTCTAAAAAGTAGGTCTCAATCCACATAACCCAATTTTTCTTTGATCCATGCCATGTTCCTTCCCTGATCACTTTTATGTGAACATGTGGTTCTAGTGAGTGACAACTATCAAAATAAAAATGATTTTGTACCGAAATAGTAATATGAGCAATACTTGACTGATAATAATAATACATAACACTACTTATAGTGATTAGAGTTGCATAAAAATGCATCATCTAAAGTCAAATAAAACATCAAACCGAGAAATCGGGGACTTGAGGCCGAACACCTGCCTGAGCCTCCCAAACAACATGTGCGCGTGCGACAACCTCCCAGGTTGTTGTCAACAGCCGCTCAGTTCCAGGGCCCGTTTTAAATCATGCGCAATAAAATAGCCGTGCACTGATTGGTTCTGGTAAAGTGTCTCTTCCGCACATAACGGCACGTCGAGAAGACAGTGCGAGTATACCCGAAAAAGGTGTTTGAATAATGTTTGTGGCGGGATACTTACCGACCTCGGGGGAGATTGGAGACGTTTTCCCTACAGATTCGGAGGGTCCAAGGATATGGGTTGAAGAGTATAGTTAAATTTCAGTCGCTTAGTGATTTCATCACCGTGGACCCGAGGGGAGGGTCTACACGAATCTGAAAAATGGGCGTGGCCAGCACTTCCATCGTTAACGCAGTGTCAGTGGAGAACTCTGAATTGTGAGCGAGCCGTGCTTGCAACAGTGGACTGGAACGAAATTTGCCCACCTTCCAAGGTAAAGAATGTCAGCTTTTCGTTTTCTCTCTACATAAACAATGAATTATACAGACACGAAGTGATTTAGCCTTGCCCTTGTCGGGGCCCTTGTCTACATGATTCATGATTGTCACACGTCATGACTGTGGCTGTGCACTCAGTTGTGTATATGTGTATGGGCAGAAACATGCAGGAACGAGATGTGAAATTATAAGTTAGCATAGCATTGATTTGTGATTGTAGGCCACTGTCAGGACTGTGACTGTTGGAACTGGTGTATGGTGGTCAATGTCGTGTTCTTGGTGAAAAAATGCTCGGGGCATTATTATAATCTGTGTGTATGTATAGGGCGCTTGCACGGCAGGTCAATAGGTTATCCAGGCCAGCCTGCTCAAGAACAACCAAAGCATGCAGAGAATACAAAGGAATCACCTGCGGAATAACTGAAATGTTAAGGTGAACCAGGTGATCCCTTTTTTTGTATTGATTACTCTATGTTGGTTGATCTGGAGGGCAAAACAAAAAGTCCATTTCAAAATATTTAGCTATGTGCAAGGGCCATATATACGCAGTACTTTCAGTTGCAGTCAGTGGCGGATTAAGGAAAGGGCCCGTCAGCAGCTTAAGGTGGGGGCCCCCTTAGCGTCAAGAAGCAACGCAATATCGAAATTTAGTGCGACTTAAAGTGTGTCCAGGTGGACCTGAGAGCATTATTTTGGGGGGCCCTGTCAGCAGCTGCTGACACTGCTGATCTTAAATCCGCCATGCGTTGCAGTGCGCTTCAAGGGAGCTTCGCACCCCCCCCCCCCCCCCCTCCCCCCCCCCCCCCCCCCCCCCCCCCCCCCCCCCCCCCCCCCCCCCCCCCCCCCCCCCCCCCCCCCCCCCCCCCCCTTGTGCTTTGAGTCTTGCCTATGTGTGCGCTTGAAAGTCGGTACAAGTGTATAGGGCTGAGACTCAACAACTCAATATAACACAAGACGGCGATCACGACAGCGCTAAAAGCTGTAACCAATCTTTGCCGCAGGGCGTACTGATTTCCCATGCGTGGTGTACCAATTTATTGATATATTGCTGATTTCCATAATCTTGTGTACCGTTTTTTCATTATGCACTCGATTGGCTAACAATTTACCGTTTCCAGGCCAACTGATTACAGTGCATGGTTACGAATCGATGATGCGTAATGAATATTTAGATTTTCAAAAACACGTTACGGGGCCGCCTATTCTGCAACACGGGCGTACGGCGTTCATTTCGAAAACTCGCACGCCGGTACCATCACTCCTCTTACTGTCGGGTACCCATGCGCGTTCGTAGGATCGCCCGAAAAAAGGTGTTTTCTCAATCAATTTCGCGAATTTTATTTTTCGCGATATCAAAAAAGGGTCTTTTTCATTTTCAAAGTTAGCGCATTTTGAAAAGGGTAGTACAGTGGGTGGTCGCAGAATAACCCGTTGAGACGTTTTAATTTGTCCGTGATTTTCGCCATGGAATAAACAAACAATTATCAATTCTCAAACCTTCAGCTGAAGAACATAGGTCTATGTATTCTTAGAGATTGCCTCTGTCCTCTACGCTTGGTTCACATGCACCTTTTGTGTCATAGTCATGATCGTATTTTATTGTTGATGTATGTTCCATAGTTCGCGTTTGTTGAAAAGGTGATAATTAAAAAATCATTCTGATTTCGCGAAAAAAGGGGGTATATTTTAGCCCTAAATATTCGCGATTTTGCACAAAAAAGGGGTAGGTTTTAAACCAAGATATGCGAAAAGGGGGGTGTTTTCAAGTCCTACGAAAGAGCATGGGTACCCGACAATAAGAGAAAAGTGACCTACGGGTCGCACGCGAATGGGGCCTGAAACCGTTGGGCTGGAACGGTACATCGTTTCTGCAAATGAATATACGATAAAATTGGGTTACACCACCCGATGGAAATGAGTACGCACTGCTGCAAATGATGGTCCGCAGCCTTGTGCCGCTGCATTTGGCGTCTAATATTGAAATCTGTGTTACAAACCTCGGCTTATCAAATATGAACTATCAACATACGCAGTTTTTTATGCATGCATCAAGATATGCTGTCTCTTTGTGCGCTGCGTAAAACACATGGTTCAAAGCAGTCCTTCGATGCGAGTGGGATTTTAGCTTGAGCATTCAATTTAGTACCAAATGCCGGCGACAAAAGAGGGGAATTGCATTTTGAGCGTGCCAGGTTACATGTGCAGATCGTGGATGTGCATTTAATTTGTGTTTATTCGCGCGTAGAATTTAAAAAAATATCTGTTGGCAGCTGATGCCTGTGTCAGGCAGTGGCGACCGGGACAGGCCGATCAGAGGGGCAATTTTCCAAGTCGTCCCACCAGAGGGGCAAAATTCGTAACTCGATCCGGTGAGTTGCTCCAATAAGTCTGACTTGGACAAAATGCGCGCGAAGCGCGCAGAAATGCCAATGTTTCGCAAATTTGGGTCAGAAATTGGTTGAATTCCCCGAAAAAGAGGGATAAAATTGCATACATTTGGACCATCTCGTCCGCTTTTTCGAGCCAGAGGGGGCAACTTGCCTCCACCTGCCCCCCCGGTCGGTACGCCAGTGGTTCAGCCATGAATCCCCTACGCATGTGTTTACAGCCTTGCCTTGTAGACCTTGCAGCCCAACACAGTGCCCAAAATGTAAAAAGGCCTCCAATTGTCGGTTGTTTTAATTGTCAGTTAATGGAAAAAGTTGGTTACCCCCATTTTTTTCAAAAGGTTGAAGAACGGACATCGGGACCTCATATTTAAATATTAAAAAATTCTATTGAATATTTTTAATTTGTGAGCACTCCAAGTGTGTCAAATTTTTACTTTCCTATAGACCTGATGCTTTGAAAAGTGACACATACCTCGGTTCCATTTTTTTTGGCAAAAATAAACTTAAGTATGACTCAGAGATTTCGAAATATTATTTTTTTGTGTAATAATGAAAAAATAGTCACTAGAACGAAAGATAGTAACCTAAAATTGCACAATTCCGAAATTGCGATGTATCGGATTTTTCGTTTTGATGCAGTAAACATTTATGTGCTAAGGATTACGGTCCCAAGGATACTGTGTATAACAAAAAATTCCGGACCGGAATATTTTATTTTATAACAAAGTTGGATTTTCTATTGAAGGAATTCGATTTACGCTTAGCAATTTCACACAGTGATTAGTATTGGACACGCAGTATGTAATGCAAAAAACCCGAATTTTTTGGAAATGAGGGCGCCCTCCTCAGGAATCTCTGAGTCTGCTTTAAATCCGTGACCCCCTTTTTTCTTCCTTATCAGCACATTGGTTTTATTAATTACCGTAATGTGAATTCTGAATTGAGTAGTTCACTACCCAGGCCCACATACCAGGAGGGGGGGGGGGGCAAATGCCCCCAATTTCAAAATCCCCCAAACCCCACCCCTAAAAATTGCTGAAAAAAGCCAAACAATTAGGGGGTTCTATGCTATTTTTGTCGGAAACAGGTTTAAATTTTGGTTCCACTTGTTGCCAAATCTCTCCCCCATATGGAAAAGGTCCCCTTTTTAAAAAAAATGTCCCCCTCCCTTAAAAATATCCCTGGACATCTTGACCAGTGTCATGGCATTCGCTGTCACCATCAGCCAGAGGATGTTTTTCCAGAATAAACCTACCCATGCCAAACTTTCAGTTTACCGACATGCCTTTTCTGGCCATCATTGGAGTCGGTGACATCATCAGCACCAGTTCTTTCAGAGGGTAAAATGTCCCAGCAGCTTTAGGCAGGCAGTCAATCATTTCTATTGGGGGATAAATTCCGACTTGCAGTTATCAGCAATAGGCTCTATAGGAATATGTCCAACCAACATTTAGATGTAGGTTTCAGAGCATGTAAACAGTATTTCTGTAAACCTACAGCCAGTTTCACACTGTGCATGGTCTGCCCAGTGTTATTATAGAATGTTTAATAATACAGCTTGTAGCATTCTAAATGAGTTTTTAATCCTAGGTCCAAGTAGGCCTAAACAACAATGGCAACGGGAGGTCACTCACACCACGTGTCCAGTTCGAGCCTCGTTCAAAGCCTGCAATTTTTCATTTGCATTCTGAAGATCTTCATGGAAATATGTTTTGTTATAATCCTACTCCTCTTTCAGTGACATAACAGACCTTTGCAAATGGGGGGGGGGCAGAAGGGGTGTCGAGGCATTGTCTCTTCTCTAGGGTCGAATTTGGGTTCCTTCTCCATAGACATTAATGTCATTCATTTTTTTTTTTGGGGTGGGGTGATGGAAAAGGGTTCTGAGCACCTGCTCTCGCACGGACCCCTGCTCCCGGCTGGTTATGCCACTGCTCGCTCCTCTTAGCAGTAGAGGGGGCATATGGGTCATATTTGGGTCATAGTTTTCAGATCACTTCGAACACAGGAACACAGGCAGATTTTTGAAGAAAAAACATTTAAAAAGTGCAAAAACCAGGGTGCCCCCAAAAATCCAGATGCTGCCAATTGGCCAAAATCTCTTTTTTTTTTAAACCATAACTTGATAACTTTTGTTGATAAGCCTTCATTTTTGTGGCAAAACCCATTTTTGCTGCCAGGAATCATTCTATGGCATTGCATTTCCATCTCACACAACTTTTTTGTTTGCTTCTCGATATTCAGTTTTAGCTTAAAATTGGACTGCGAGGGCGCTTTCCCAAACAGTACACATCGTACAAAAAAAGTTTTTAAATTTTTACTGGTGGGCCCATCCCTCTGAATAGTTGATTCATTTTTTCTGAAGATTGAGATGTGTAACACTTACCATTTTCCTGTTCATCAATTTAAAATTTGATGAAAACACTCATTGGGGAATATACAGCGGTCAACGAACTTTCTTATGTGTGGTTTCAATGATGGCATTTTTATGTCATTAAACAGCTTTAGTTTTAAAACTGGCAAATACCACGCAAGTCAAATTTTCAGCAAATTTCCGTAATAAAACTCAACTTTTGATGTTTATATGCATTTTCAATGAAGGTCCTTTATGGGAAAGCGCCTTCAAGCTCACTTTTAAGCAACAACAACATTTCAAGAAATGAGAAGGCTATTGGTGAATGAAAGTTGCATAGCATAATTCCTAATACCCCCAAATATGGGTATTTGGGGCCCACCAAATTAAGCAAAGTGAAACAAAAATAATTGTGGTTATGTCACAATCAATTTTTTGACAATTGGTGTCCATTTTGTGTTTTTTCAAGGTACCCTGTTTAATGGTTTTCGCACCTTTTTTCATTTTTTTTCTTCAAAAGTGGATCAGGTGATCAAAGTTATATAGGCCTGTTGGTTCGAATGTCGAAACCCTTACCTTCTAAAGAGCCCACCTCTCTTAGCAGGCGAGGACCAACAAATTGGAAATTGTACTATTTTCTTAGATATTTGCCCAGGAGCATGGATCATCACTGAAATATGTTTTTATCTATCTTTTGAGAGGTATTTGCATGCGGCAAACGAGTCTTCCTATAACCCATGGTCCTCGACAGTAATTCATCAATGTCAACAATGTTCAGCAACTTGGGTCTGAGAGGCCTGGCACGCCCACTTTGACATTCTTTCTGTGTTTTAGGCGATCCTAGAGGTTTTTTTGACCGGCAGCCAGCGACTTTGTTATTCATGTTTTCGCAAATTTTCAAACGTATTATAAATTCATTGAACTGCAAATTGAATTTAGTATTTATTTAAAGGAGAGAATACCTAGGTTATAAGCATTTTTTTGGGAATGTCCTTTTTTAGAAGCCACCCCTTGACGTTATTGACCCCCTAACCACTGAAAAAAGAAGCTGCTACGCCATATAGTATGTCGCCAGGCGGTCAAGGCATCGCCTCTCACTGATGCACACTACATCGCCTGATTAGCCAGGAGGTGCAGGAAGCCCATTTCCCAAATTTGACGACAAGTCGCATTCACATGCCTACAATATGGAATAAACCGCATCATAGTATTGGGCTTTATTCCATAATAAATGATGGGGGGGGGGTTAAATGTTGTGAAATTTAACCGGAGGAAGAGAAAAGGGGATTTCTTTTGAGGTAATTTATAAAAGCAAAAGAGAGGTTTAGTAGTTTTGGGGGTAAGACGGTTAAAGAAAGAAGAAAGGAGTGAGCGGGTGGTATAAATCGAGCCATAAAAATGTTACACCACCCGTTTCATGGACCATTGCAAAATGAAGAAGTGAGGGGGTGGGGTAAGATGGGAGTGAAAGTATAGGCCTAAATCTACTAGTAAGAAAAAATGCAACTTTCCAATATTTAGGAGGTTTAATATTCGTTACGGAATAAAGCGCATACTCCATTAAACCGCTTCATTCCGTCAAAATACACGCTCCAATTAAATAAGGTCTATAGGCCTATATCATTTGTACTTTAAAGAATGTGTGCTTTATTCCGTTTAACAGCTAGCTTTTAACCGAGAAAGTGCTAAGGATATTGCCACATGAATAATATTGGTCTATTTTTCAGTAAGCTAGGGGGTCAAATTGTGACGTCCGTATTACGGGGCTTCAAACAAGAATCATTTGACCTGTACAGGCCTTGTCAAAGATACTTTTGACATTTGGATGAAATGATTGACAAGTTTATTTTGTGTGTATTTCTTATTCAACTACAGTTGTCAGCAGCTTGTGGTTACGGCTACAGAACATGGGGTTCCATTGGAAACTGCATTGAAGAATGACCTGACCAAAATATGCTAGGGCATATAGTGACAGTTAAAGCCAAGAAGAAGCTACACCAGTGTTTGATGCTTTAGCTGAGGTAACTGATAACCATGGTGTGTAGTCAGAGAGTGTATTGAGTCCATCCCATAATGCACAAGTTAAGGGAAATTTCAGGGATGAATTTGGTATTCTGCCTCCACATCCTTCAACATGCAGTTTATTCTGTTGAGGCTGCCAAATGCATAGGGTGCATGGTGGTACAATACAAAATTCTTTCCCAATTTCACCCAAGTGTGCATGATAAAAATCTTATTCTTAACACACACACACACAGTCACACACACACACACACACCCTCACTACCCACACACACACACACACACACACACATACAAATCACACTGTGGTTTTTAGCGAAACCACAGTGTGCTAGCTAGTACTTAAGGAATTTTTATCATGATCATGAAATTGTTTGTGGTACATAAAATTCTTGAACACTGTTTATCCCTAAAGTACCGGTACTTGTGCTTACTACGTACAGTAAAGTATCTGCACATTGAATTGCTTTGCATTATGGGATTGGTTCAGAACACCCTCTGGGGTGTGTATTATGGAATAGTATTACTATAACTGCTTTCTCTCACAGCCACACGCCATGACTGTTGTTGTGCAAACATTTGTAAAATTTGTAAAAAAAAGTAAAATACTTGCATGTCTCATAAATATGCATCGACTTTCCAAATACGACTATATGATCT
>JAMKCH010021631.1:0-21871 GCA_023653785.1 Ophioderma brevispina
TATAATTTATTGCACTACAGTTGTTTTTTTTTCTAAATATGAAAATACTTTGTTAATTATACGATTGCAGGAATGGTGTAACAATTGAATAACAAACCATATTTTTTATTATTCAAAATGTCTCTGCTTTATTCTATACAAAAATAACTAGAATTTCGCGGTTCTCGGCTTTCGCGCTCGCTATATTCAAAGAATATAAGCTGTGGGCCGCCCCATAAAAAACTTAACAATTTTTGACACACACATCCATACAAACACACACACATACATACATACACACGCACAACGGATTGCTAAGTGGTCCTGCCAGCTATAGCTGGCGGCCCACAAAAATGCAAATTTTCAAGCAACACAAAATAACAAAGACAAATAGATAAAACAGGATTTTAATGGCATATTATTTGTTTTTGCCAAATGCAAAGTGTAACACATTGTAACAATTTGGCACACTACACTATGAGGTAAAGCATGCTAATCTAACAAGGTCTCGGTTCAGTAGCCTCGGATGGGCACATGTTAACAATAGCTGACCATGCATGTTCTGGGTATCATAAATCATAGGCTAAAATACAGGGGGTGTATTCGCTTAATATACTAGTGAATGAAAGCTATTGAACTGCGCCATGAGAAGTGAGATTTTATTGCTCATAGTGATATCATTGTTAGTCCTAGCTACCTATAATTTATTTTCCTGATAATATGCTCAATCTATGGTAATATACAAATGTCCAATGTCGACAAAATTAGTTGCTTAGATTTTCCTAAAACACAATTAAACACATTATTTAATCAACAGCAGGGTAATATAAACCATAAAATCAATTCCATGCCAAGGAAATAACGAATATCATTGATGCGTCCTCTTTTTTGACGTATTAGAAGGTGATATTTCCAAATATTTAGAAGAGTTTACATCTAATTGTTGAAAATATGAACTGCATTCCCGGTGAGTGTAACCTATGACAATTTATCACGAATAATAATAAACTATAAAAAGCACCTCAATGAGTAAAAAAAACCCTCATCATGATAACAATTACGAGTTTGCATTATTATTATTCATAACAATTGTTATTATTCATAGCAATTGTTATATGTTACACTTTCGGGAATGCAGTGACCTCTAAGGAATGTTTCAGTTCACATTTAAAAAAACATCTTTTCTAGTGATTGTCAGAATTTAGAATCATTTTAAATAGATTTAAAATTGGAGTGATGATCGATTGTACAGATTCACATATGGATGTTCAACTAATTGTGTTATAACATTTCCCAATGTTGTCTCACTTGGTTTCTATGCTGACTCACTTAGTTGCAAAAGCAATGCAATATTGTTTTATTGTTAACAGAGAACCATAAAGCCAATTTCATGCCAAAAATAATGAATCGCGTTGTTGTTTTACTGCTTCTTTTGGTGCACCAAAAGATATTAACTTTAGTGGTATTATTATTACTATTATTATTATTAATATTATAAACTTATGTGTGGGTTAGGGGGAAATTCGCCTTTCTTATGCACTAGTTAATACGTTAGGGGGAAATTTCGTTCCCCTGAACGGTATCCTTTGTTTGCGCTTTATTCCGTCAGAGGATATAAATATTAATTTATGCAAATTAAAGATAATCCACTAGACTAACAAAGGATATGAATATTAATTAATCTAATAATAATGATAGCTCATTATAGCCTAATGAATAATTCAAATTTCCCCCAAAGTGTCATTCTAAGGAAATTATTATTATTATTATTATTATCATTAGCCTCTGTAGTTGGTTAGAGGAAATTGGCTATTGTTGTGCACTAGTTAAGACGTTAGGGCGAAATTTCGTTTCCTCCTAACGTTTTCCTTTGTATTGCGGTTTATTCCGTTTTGGATAACAAAGGATATGAATATTAATTTAGGCAAATTAAGGGTAATCCACTAGAATAACAAAGGATATGAATATGAATTAATTTAAATAATAATAAGAGCTCTTTATAACCTACTGAATAATTCAAATTTCCCCTTTAAGTATCATTATTATTATTATTATTATTTTTATTATTATTATTACTATTATTCAAGGTTAATTGTTAAAGGGTACACTCTCCGGGAATCGTTTTAGCAAAGTGTCCCTAAGAAATATCTTGGTTCACATTACAAAAATGTGGACCCTTCTAGGAATACTACAACGATATTCATTTTGTTTTGGTATGGAAAAGGTTCTAAAATTACCTGTTGAAAGTAAAGCAATGCTTCATTGATTTTTAACAAAATGTAACAAACAATGTGTCAATATTCGACAATACTAACACCGTATACATGGAAGGGGTGCTAAACCTTTTGTATTTAGCTAAACCTTTTGTATTTTGTCCAAATAGTTTTTTTTTTTTTTTTTTTTTTTTTTTTTTTTTTTTTTTTTTTTTTTTTTTTTTTTTTTTTTTTTTTTTTTTTTTTTTAATCTACAAAATGCTTTTTATTCGATCGCAATCGGACATTCGGTTCCCGAGATATGGCTGATCAAAGTGAAGCAGTGTACGCGAAATTTGCCAAAAACGCATTAGTCTCCTATACTTATCATGTGAAAAATTTATTGGTTTATATTTACGAGATTTTAAAAATATTATTTATTACGACATTTAACGCATTTTATTTGGCTAAGAATTCGAAGTAAATAAATACTTATATTATTTTGTCCATAATTTAAAGTAATTAAATGTACTGGGTAAGTGATATTTTATGTATTTTATTGTTTTCTCACCCTGCGATATTTAAGAACATTATTTTAAAAATTAATTACAGGACAATGGATGCACCGATTTCGATGATTCTTTCATTAATAATCATGATAATTCAGTATAAATTGAAATTTTACAAACAAAATCCATATTTAACATCAAAAGCGCCCTCAATTTTGTCTAAATGTTTCAAGGTCTATAACTCGTTTCGTTAAAATACGCAAACAACCAAAACGAAAACGAAGTACACTAGAGACCGCTACATGCTATGCACATGACATTTGGCACACATATTGAAGCACATATAGGGCTAGTGAACCACTGAAGGACGATGTTCAAAATGTGTTCCAAATTCAAAATTTACGCCATGAAGTTATGTGATTGGTCGATTGGCCGGTTGCCATGGCAACGGTATTTCAAAAATCGGCTTCATGGTCACGTGCGTATTAACCCGTGCACATGCTACCCAAGTTTCGTCCCAGTAGCTTGTTTAGATATTTAGTTACATTCGTCCTAGTGTTTGGCCAATCAGAGGCCTTTCGTGGTTACCATGGCAACCAGAGCAAAAAATTGACATGAATTTTTAAAACTTTGTGACCTGGGCTACAATCTGTAGTGTAACATGTATATACCCCTATTTAGGGAAATTAAGAAAATTCAACTTCAAAGTTCACTCTTCATACCCCTACCCCTCCTTAAATCAATGTATAACAAAAATTAATGAATACCATTTGTATTCCTTATATGGTTCACTGCATTTCCGGATCGAGAGTTTACTCCTTGTATATATAACGATAATAATAATAAATGACTTTCAAAACATTAAAACCAAATTAGTAAACGCACTACAAATTAGCAAACTATTGAGTTAGTTATACTTATTATGTTTGAATACAAATTGTTAAAGATAACACTCGCTGGAAATGCAGCGACCCCTAAATAGTATCTCAGTTCATTTTGTACAAATTAGAGGTGGGTTGCAGCGATAATGCGAGAGATCGAAAAAATGGGGAAATGCACTTTTTTTAACTTGTAGATCAGGGATAAAGTGTGTACAATTCCATATAACTGCTTTAATGTGAAAACAACACCAGCAATAGTGAAAAAAAATGAAGAAATTTGTCATACCGTCTCCCGCAATAGACATTTACAGCTATGGCATCTTCAAAATCTAAACCAAACAGCTTGATTGTGGTTTACCACAGTACAGAATAACAAAAATCAATTGATGTTTGTGTTTGAGGTCAAACTGTATTGAACAGGGTGCGTAATATCACGGCTTAAAATTGGGATATTCACCGAGAAAGGCTTTTGAGATCTCAAGTCGGATTTTGATACGCCACGTATAGAAATACAGACTCAGGTTAAAAGTTTACTGCCTTGTATGTTATAGGACGGATTTCAGGCCAAACCCCACTTGCAGGTTATGTTGCATATCCATGCAGTAAACAAAAATACAAAAAATATGAATTTTGATGATTTTTTCGATGTTTAGGATTATCAAATCGCTTGTTTGTCCCTTTAAGTACAACAAACCAAGCTTCGAAACAACAACGGCATGGAATCTCCCTTTGCCAATAAAACGCACCGTTTAACTGCTTTTTAGTAAAACCTATAGAATTTAATTGTGCCGATAATGGAAATGTAATGCGATAACACAATAGGTAGGGCATACGCCATACACTGTAAACAATAATTACTACATAGTGGAGGGGGGTTAGTAAACAAGGGAATCGCTTCATTGCCAAAATTAACACTTATTTTCTCATATTCAGACAGCGCACTCACAACCGAGGTTCTTGAACCCAGGCCAAGTTCACTGAGTGCAGACTTTACCACTTGCTGCATAGGGGTGGCAAACGGATTATACGGAAATAGGGAAATGTGTGTTATTAAGCGTATTCTCCTTCTAGTGGACAAGCATATTTTGGTCTATACCTAAAATCTTTTAAGTAATGTGAAAAAAAAATTATTGGGGAAGGTAAGAAATGGAAAGATTGTTGAAAAGAGCGTCACTTATTCAAGTATTATAGACAGAGGCAGCATGCATTGTCCACGTGTGTAGATCATACATTCTCCCCTACACAGTGCAGTGCTGAGGTCTCACACAGAGACGTCCACACAGGGCCTCACTGGTGGTGTGTATCTTTAGGAAAAACCAATTTTGCTTCATGATAAATATTACACACCACCTAGGCATTTCGTTATTCCCATTGAGCATATTACAAGGGTATTAACCTTGATCGAACTGAGTTCGTGCGACCTATATTGCCTGAGAAATGACTTGGATATGATGACAAATGGGAAATATTTGACTTTTGACCATTCCGTTCAAAGAAATCTAAAACACAAGTGTTTCTTAACATCAAAGTTGCTTCAAACTAAACCAGAGTCCCGGTGGGCTCACCCTGCAGGGGGGACGCGCATGACCATTACCAGAAGTACAAATTACCCCCTTTCTCGGTCAATTTCAAGGATAAATAATGAAATTTACCCCCTTTTTACTCCAAAACAAGGACAAAATGGTACTTTGAAACACCCCTATTTTTAAGATTCCGAGGACACATTTGCAAATTTACCCCTATTTGTAAGATTCCGAGGACACATTTGCAAATTTACCCCTATTTCAAACATTTCAAGGATGAGGCTTTTATACATGTTTTTTCAGCAATTAACAAGGCATCACATAATTAAAGTAGTACCCCTTGTATATAAATTAGGGATACACACTGGTGTTTTGTTTGAAATACAAATAATGAAATATTTCTGTGACACCCTGTCCCTGTGTAATTACAGTGCTAACAGTGCTAAAAACATCGCTGGCGTGGGAAGGACCGACGATTAATGAATTTATATTGCAACCTATTTACTAATTAAATCCCAGGAATTCTGGTTTTATAAGCTTCATCCTCTGGGCTTCATCGAATACCCTGGTACTTTTCACCATGAGTTCCAAACTGCCGAATTCAACAACCAGACTACATGTCACTGTTCATTCACATGTACGAAATTCGAGATCAAAACTAAGTTTACAAAGAATTCTTTAAACTTCCTGTACAGGATGTGCACTCCAGGTGAATGGTCACAGTATGCGCATTTTATTGACCTTGATTCTAATAAAAATTCCTCACACTCCAAGCATTTTTGACATTGCCGCGGAGAGTCCCTTTATGATCAGGAGCCATTTTAGCACAGTTGAAATTGAATCCTTCGTCACACGCACAAGCTACGCGACGACTGCTTCACGTCTCTTTGCTCCAACGGTGCATCGTGCGTGAAAGAGGGACACAGCCACTTAGGCTAAACGAGCTGCTGTATTCAGAGACAACCCGTGGCTATTCTAAAATTCCGCACATCGTATCTACGGGATCTACGGCTAAGCACTGTACAGAACGGAAAAAGAGGCAACACGGGATGAGTACCGAATGGGATAATTCACGGAAATTAATATTTTTTCTTGTGGATTATTTGGTGATCTTTCCTGTGGGATCGGGAAAAATGATACCCGGGAAGCGTGGATATAACCACAAGAACCCTTTTTTTTAATTCCGCGGACATTTAGGACGATAAACAAACACCCTTTTTTCCCAGTTCACGGACAATTTTGTGCGGACATTCCCTCAAAATGACCCCTTTTTCCGCGATTTTGGTAACGATCATGCGGTCAATATGGTAGGTTGAGTGAGCCCACCGGGCCCAGAGTTAACTTTTTCAAGAAAATGTACATGATGGCAGACAGATTACTCTATCATGTACCGAGCGAATGGGTTTCTACCTTGAGAGGTGAGAAGTTATGGTAAGTTTACTGCGGTATGAACGCACTTTGAAGTTACAATCGCGTGTTAAACAAGATGCTTCACTGTAGCAGTGCTTTAATGGAGATGATTTGCATTCCGCGGCGGAGTTGAGTGTAAAAAGAGTAAAATCTTACTCGACATGGAGTGAAAAACTAACTCAAATGGAGTGCAATTTACTCCATTTCGAGTAATTAAGATTTTGCTCTTTTTAACAGAGCGATCCCCTTTTTTACTCCATTTTTATTTTACAGTGATTAGGTTGGCGTTACCCTCTATTATGTGACAAGATTGCGCTGCCGATGGGTGATTTAAGGCTATAACTGTTTATGGATTTTAGTTTTTTATACAGACATCAAGCAAAACAGACAACCAAATATATACAAAACAAAACTAAGCTCAGCAGGCAAAAGTAAAATTAAACAAAAAATCGAAAAATCGAAAACATAAAACAATCCAACAGATAAAACAGTTATTCTTGGTACAGATTTGTAAACAGAATATTTAATTATATGATCATTGGTCTACCAACATTATTACATCAATAATCGCTCTCCTGGAAGAACATTTCGAATATTCACTATCGCGTCAGCAAATGGTGGTGCTTTAAGTACCTGAAGACGGGATCTTTTAGTAATCAAAGAATAACGTCATAATTTATGTTGTGATCTGAGGCTAAGAAGGTTATCAGATAGGATGAAGGTCAAATCCTTTATCACGATTCAGTTTTTGATTTCTTGCTCTTATACGAATGGTCTCCGAAACTCTCCTGAGATTATTTGGCTCCACTCCAACACTTTAACCTTTCCCAGTCTAATCTGGCTATCCTTGCTCTATATGACCAACAGGGCACGGCAAATTACTGACCGACTCCTGATTCAAGCAATTATGGATAAAGTTTTACACTTGTCACAGGCGCTTCGCCGCCCTTCCACCACCGTCTCGCCTGGTGGTTGCAGGCTGGGGTGTTCACCCCCTAGAGTTTAAAAATGAATGTTTCCTGATTCTAGCTCTACGGTAAAAATAAATATGTATAGAATTTGCTACATTCTTTTCAAATGCTGTCATAAATATTACTTTAGACCATATCTCGGGCTGTAAGACTCCTATAGACATCAGAGCTTGCCTAATCTTGTTGTTAGGATCAAAGAACTCCGTAAGGCCAATAACAATTTGGTTTCATTTTTGGATGCCATCTTGAATTTCAAAATGGGTCGTCACTCAAAATCCATATATCAATAATCATCATCAAACTAGATTGCGCGTAACCTCGACTTTCATTATCATTCGACGAATATAACTTGTTGGACCGCTTTATTATCACCATACCACCTTCTACCTACCCCCAAACCAATGTCATAAATCAAATGCGGCAGTGCATTCTGCTTAGTGTTGCTGTTTCGTAGTATAAACTGATCAGAAAAGAAATAAAGTCATTAATGTTATGCATCTTACCCACAACGATAATACTTGTGTCCACCACTACCTAAATACCAAGTGCCTACTAAAAATGGGATGAATTAAGTATGATACACAAAGATTGGACGAGCTGTGAGTTTCACAAATTTGAACTCTTTAATAATTATAACAATTGTTACAACGTGAAATGAACCCACTATGTGCAGATCAAACATAATTAATAATAGGCAAAAATAGTTTGTCTCAGCTCTTTGCGCGCATAGCTTTTTAGATAAGATTTAGCGCGTAGCTGTACTCAGCGGTGATATTTACCTTTTTTACATTTTAAAAGATTTGTTTTTAAATTTTTGTGTCTTAAACTTTTGGAATCAGCGATAGCTAAACAAAACCCGTCACCTTAATCAGTCTTCCACAGAGGAGGAGTTCGTATTCCCTACACTAACCAGTGACAGCTGCTTGAAGTTGATGTTTTTGTGGATTCTTGAGTGACATTAGCGATACAAATATTTTGTAGATTGATCGAAGGATCTAGACTAGTGATATTTTTCCTTCCTGCCATTGGGCCATTTTATCTCATTGCGACCAGTTGCTAGCCAAAATGCGGGATGATACTGGTTGGAGTTCCAATTAAATTCACAGTTCAGAAGGCACGGGGCAGTGAACCTTTTACGATTTTTTTTAAATACGAGGGTTGCCGCATTCATAGGTCATGCAAAAAAAGGGCATGAAGCATACAAATAAAAAAAATAGGTGGAACTGTATGGACTCTATATTGTGGGTATTTTTTTCTTGTGTGATGTTTTGTTTTATGAGGTGAAGATAAAAGCGGGGTACATTGAAGTGGCTAGTAATAGCTTAAAAAAAGACACCATAGCTTTTCAGCCAAAGAAGATTAAAAACGTTTTTATCAGAAAACCATAAAAGTTGTTCGGCTGGAATTAATTACCTATCTTTAACCTTCATCAAATAATTATTCTTTCATTAAACAAGTATTGCATGCATATGTACACAGGTTTTGTTTAGAAATTTTCTAAACTACTATAGTAATTTCGGTCTTCTTATGTACATTTTTTACACTGGCTAGTGATGCAGCCACAACGATTACAAAAACGGAGGGGCCCGGTGAAAATTATAGTTAAGGTAGGATGACATAAAATAAGGGGCATACCAAGAGGGGGACCCCCCCCCCCCCTCCACACACACACACGGCCCAACTGTCGGCGGCACATCGCGGTTCAGCACATTGTAGTGCTTAGCCAAAATAACATAAGACACCATGTGAAACACTACACAAAATTAGAATTTGATGGGTGTTTACATTTGTACAAAAAGGAGGAGTAACTTAATATTTTTTTTCTTGTACGCCTTACTTCTCTGCCCAGAAGATAAGGATGCTGACATATACCAGCATTTTATCAAACTGACAAAACATGCAGTAATCAGGTCACAGACCATTGCCAATTGTATAATTTGTTAATCCCGGCTAATCCACCTTTACCTCTCAGATCAATATCTTATTTCAAGCCTGATTTTTTCGAGTAAAATACTTTATGTTTTTAAATTGGTGTCAAAACATGATAGAAACACTTAAAATTGTGGAAAATATGTTCAAACACCTTGATTTTCTGTGTCAGGAAGTGCCTGTAACTCTTGCTATGTTACTGTTTTTACAGAGTAAAATCCAAATTGTTTTCAAATTAGTGGAAGTGATTTCAGTAAGTGTGGCCTAATGCAAAATTCCATTGATTTACATAAATTAAATGAGGATGCTAATGGGAATTACAATAGCTCATGGAGTGCTGTACAAACCATAATTCTTGTAGCATCCCATGAGAAAAAAAACCAAAAAACCCAGAAACCAAATTAGATTTTAGATGAGCTTAGTTTCTACGGAACACGAAAATTGACAAAATAGTAAGTCGAGGCTGCGGATCCGGCAGTGCACCTTTAAAGCAAAATGTCGGTTAGATTGAATTGTACAGATTAGTAACGAAAAAAACTGGGGCAATTCCACCTAGTCTGTCGAATTCTTTTTACCTTTCAACACATATTCCTAGAAACAATGACAGGCATCATAGCATGATCTACATTCACTTTAGGTTAGCAATTCCACGGGAATCATGGAAGTTTCAATTTTAAATTATCGCTTTAATTGAAATTACAGAACAATTGCGTTTTAATAATGTATCTCACTCGATTACATCTTCGTAGTATTTGTGTCACTGCCTTTAAAGGGACTCAATGCACTCTACATCGATTTGCTGATCGAAACAGTTAAAAAATCATAAACTTCATATATCTTATAGTTTTGTACTGGCAGGATATGCAAAACATAACCTCAAGTTGGTTGGCTTGAAAATCCGTGTCAGTAATGATAGGCAGTACTTTTTATTATCTGATTCTGTAATTTCCTTATACGTGCGTATCGAAATCAACTTGAGATCACAAAAGCTTTCACGGGTGGAAATATCCGATTTCCGCGTGATATTGTGCACCATGATCATACAGTTTGACCCTCAAACACAAACATTATGATTTTTTTTCCAATTCTGTCACTAAGTGTAAAACCCACAACCACTGTTTGGGTTGCAGATTTTGAGACGCCGTCACTGTATGTCTATTGCGGGAGATGGTCTGCACTTTTTCCTCAATTAAACACTCGTTTAATTTTCACTTTTGGTGTTGTTGTACCTACAATTAAGCAGTTACATGGAATTGTACACACTTAATCTCTGATTTATAAGTTAAAACAGCCATTTCACATTTTTTAGATTCTCAATCGCAGATCGCTGCTAATCCCTTAGGCAGGAAGACACGTAGGATCACTTTTGTCCTCCTGTGTGTTGTATCGTGTCGTTGATGTAGTCTGTTTGTTGTATGTTGTGAATCAGGGTTGAACATTTGCCTGTACTATCCGCATACTTCTAACCCTCGTCTTACCGAAGGGGGGGGGAGGTGTGGTGGTTACCACCCCCCCCCCCTTCAGGTTTTTTTTTTTTTTTCCCCGGCTTGCTAAATCCCCCTTTTTTTGGTGCCAAAGTATTTTATGGATTGTCATTAACAGGTTCCGCTCCTTTTAAAATCTCAAAAACAAACATCCACCGGGTATACGTAAGAATCCACAGGGTGATCCCAAAGGTATCGATGGGGGTAGGGGGGGGGGTAACCACCCCCCCTCCGTAAGAGAAGTACCAACTGCCTAACACAACAAAGGACATCACATACACTTCTAACACTTGATTTTGGTATACCAATAGAATAGCTATGGTCCTCCTCTTTCCTTTGATACCAAATGAGTACCAACATGCCTAGCATTACGTCCCAATGACGTCATAAGTAAAGTTCTCGCATGTCAGCAAAACTGCCCATTTCCATAGCCACACCTACACATTGAAACTTTCAATTTTCGCCAAAAAGTTAGGAAAATCCATTTTCATGCGGTTTTTGACTCTACTTGATGTTGGAAAATGACGAGTTTTTTATATAAGGGCATAAGATCATTATTAGAGCTAATAATTAGGGTGTTTGAGTCGCTAAAATTGCGAAATATCACATTTCAAACCCTATATTGATTTCGTACTTTCCTCAACATATACGTACATGGTGACGTCATAAGGGGGATGTTAGTACTTATTTTGTACCAATTGAGAAGACGAACTCTCTAAGCTATCCTTTGTACCAAATTTACAGGATCGGATGTTCAGTAAACGAAAATCACAGTGGGGGTTACCCCACCCCCGCCCCCTTTCGGGAGTTCTTGTTACAAAAAATGGCTCAGGTAGAACGAGGGTTAATAAATGGATAAATCAAACTTGAAGTCAATAGGTGCAATTGGGATCCCTCATTGGTTGACGAAGGTTAACTGTCACATAACCAAGATCACATGTCATGTAGGTCCAAGTGTAAGAATGAAAATGTAAATGGACTGAAATGAAAGTTGAAGTTCAATTGGAACCAAACTTGGTTTTGGACATAACATGCAAACCCTCATTTATTTATGAGGTCAAGGTCACATGTCATTTCAAAGGTCATATGGGACCTACATCACAACCCGCTCGGAAGGCGACACTAGCGGTCCGAGGGACCCGCGATTTTTTATACCCGCCACCTTTCAAATGAAACCATGCCTTCGGCAATACCACGAAGTGACACCAAATAACAGATGAGACTAAAATCATAAATATTTCTTGTTACTCTTTCCCTGTTGCGCCTATGCAGGCGGCATTAAAGAATTAAGAGTAATGTTAGGAGACACAATTGCCTTGACGTGTACAGTGGATGGTGATGCAGGAAACTCTGACTTCACTTTGGTTTGGACCATATTCTAGGATTATCATATAACGAGTAATCTTTTTGCTCTGATACCTGAAAGATTTAGCATAATAGAACCAACGCACAGCTGACGATACAGCCAACTAGTTCACTTGAGGATCCAGAATGTGACTTCAGTAGAGAGGAAACGAACCCGGTGCCATGGAACGCAGGTCAAACAACAATGTATCAACTATTGTAGCACATTATTTAGTTATCACAGTATGCATTTTGAAAACTCCCGCTAATCGTAGAAGTATATTTCAAAATAGCGTGAGACCCCTTGAAAGGATTTAGGTTTTAAGTGAGACCCATTAAAATTTGTTAGGCTGTTCCATTCACCGTGAAGTAAGAGGATTTTGATGGCCACGGGTAAAAAGCTTATGGTACTCATAGTAATGTAGCTGGACCCCTAACAAAAATTTGTTTTCGCGCTGTACGCTTTACGCGTAGGTTTTTTGCGTCGAATTTTTTGTAATTGGTCTGACTTTTAAAATGCGGCTTCTTTTCAATACCAAATCATTAATAAAGATCGGTCAATCGAAACGAGGGTCCATGGACCCCCCCCCCCCTTGGGCACCTCACGAGGAAGTCTTCCAAAGAACCAGAGGCGATTTTTTGTTGCTGATATAAAGTTCATAAGTTCCAACACATACATTAAAGTAAACAATTAATTAGTACATTACAATAATCTTAAACCCTTTATGTGCTTAAATAAACAATTTCATCGTAGACATTGCTAAACCTTTACTGTTAAAAACTCTCTTGGAAAATTACGTGTATTTTGTATGCAACACCCGTAAAAAATACGGATTCCTAAACTGTCTGTTTTGTGTTAAATATATGTAATTTGGTCTTCATAAAGGATAGATCTCAACATAAAAATAAGTTTTCAAAATGTTTGGTTTAAGCGAAAGCCTCATTTGAATTTTCCGTCCTTTTTGCCCATTTTCGCGTGTTTTTGAAACAATAGTTTGAACATACCTTACCTAATTTGCATTCAAAATAACAATTTCATTTTCTATTATTGTACTGAATATTAGGGGTTGTCTAATGACCCGTCACATTTGGTATAAATTTTCGTTCAAAATTCCCGTCGGAAAGTGTTTTCCCCTTAGGTGGGGGTCCCAGGGACCCCCCCCCCCCCCCCCCCCCCCCCCTTTGGCACCACGGGAGTGAAAACCCCTCTGGTCACTTAAGTGTATTAATATTGACGCTAATCCTTATTAAGCTTAGGACTGTTTCGATTGAAGTATCAGGACGAAAACACCATTATTTCATTAAACTTTTGTCATGATAGGGATAAGGACCTAGCCTAGTTCATTCGACCGTATAATCGCACCGACCGATGGGTCAGTGCAAGTCACACGAGAGCTGAAGGCTCAAGGGCTGCCTGCACGGACTAATACGGTCAAGTGCAATTATCCTGTCGATTGCAACTAGGCGTGGTCCTTATCCGTCATATACTTTGAGAAACATAGCATCAAATCATTACATTAACATTATAATTAACGTAATGTAATTCTCTAAATTTTGAGGTAGTTTTTAAAATAAATTAAAAACACTTCTATACTCCAAAATGTCCAAAGTTATACTCTCATAATAGTGCCAAAAGACCTTTACGCAATTCTTGTTGATTGTTTTTTTTGAAAATGATCTGGAATGCGAGAAAAATAGACTCTCTAAGACGCTTAGAGTGGCTAATCTTTCACGCACCTCCCTGGCAGGTTCAAAACAAACCCATTATGATGAAACTCGTCGATGAAATTGAAAGAAAGCTAGACTTTTCGCACTGCCCTTACTTTTTCCCAAACAAACCCATCAGTGACGATCTGCATATAATGCATAATGAATTTTCTTCTATCCAATGCCAATGCCCACTGTATTATCTGTTAAAAGACCAACGCAGACCTGTATGTACAAACATGACTGTTTCGCATTGAAAACAATTTTATTGTGAATTTGTGAATGTTGGGTTTCTTGAAGTACACTTTATTCCCATATGCCTACTATTATATATCAACATGAATATAGTCCATTTCTCTACCTCCGTTCAATGATATCATAACATTGACTCAGCTGTACGCCAGCTCAAGGTATGCCATCTTGTGCGCGATGTAAAAACGCAGTCGCTTTAAGCCAGAGCGCGCGGTTTACTGGTGGCGCCCATCAGTCTCGCGCTGACGTCACGGCAAGAGGTTGGGAAGTTCAGTATAGCAGCTAAACTTTCTGAAGGCTTTCTAATTTGGACAAATTATAACATAAGAGGAATTTTTATATTTAAGATCAATATTTTAAATGTCAAAAAAACGTCGTTATTAGATATCGCTTCGTGAAGAATCATAACCAAATCACATTATTTTGAATGGTCCTGCGCACGTGAATCACCTAAAATTTTACTTTAAAAAACTATAAAATTTACTTTAAGAATTTTTTTTTAACCGCATAATTTGAAGTTAGACTGACACCATAGATTGAGATACTAATTTCGTAGAGGGTATATACGATGCTGCATTTCACTTGATATTGAGCAGTAAGTCGATATCAATGATTGACGTATTTCTAGTAGCTAATAGAGTGTGACTTGTGGTGACCCACGTTCATTATCTGATGACCGTGCATTTCTGATGACCCTTGGCATTATCGAGAACCCGTGCATTATCTGACAGAGCCGAGTGCATCTGAAAAATAATGCCGCTGAACACAATAGATAATCACACGAGAAGTATATTTGAACATATCTTACCTTTTACAACTGCAAAAATCAATCTTATACAACGATGGAGGAAATACTGCCTTCTTATATAAATGCTCACAACACACAACAAGTTTTATTTGGGCCATCCCAAATGGGCAACCTTGTATTAAGAGATTTGCGCATAATGATTGACATCCCAGCCAACAATGACTAAGTCCTATCATACAGACCATTTTGTAGAACTGACTGCATCAGTTTCCGTAAGCCGATTCTGTAGAGTAAACTTTGTACCATGGACACAATATCCCGGGGGGGGGGGGGGCACTTGTATTCAAGGTGGATTGATGCTTGAACAAAAACGCTTAAAATGGTGTCTTTTTTCCAGCAGCGATGTACTCTCGTACATCGTTTTATGGTGTCAAAAACAGCAAAATATGGAAAAAAGGGTATGGTTTTTTCATTGATATCTCATTAAGCAGGATAAAAATAATGCCAAAATATTGTAATCAAACTTGGAAAGTAAGCAAAGCAAAAAATAAAGGGTATATTACGATTCAATGCCTGCGTACTTGTTGAGGGTATCATAAACAGATTAAAAATATTGTTAGGGTATGTTTTTAGTATTTTTTTTTTAGGTCGGTGAAAAGACGTGTTTTCGGGTGCATTTTGAAAGTCCATGTTCACGCATCATATCCACCTTTGCATACAAGTGCCCCCGGCACATATGTTTTGTATGGCAACAAAGGCATAGCCCCGAAACAAAGACCATGCCTCCGCATGGCCGGGGACTGAACCCCATATCAATATAGGCTCAATGGAAATATGCAAGAGTCTCACTTATTTGAAATCTACTATAGTAGACCTGTAATTTTTCAAACAAGAACGCACAATTTCGTGTGAATAATTAAAATCACCAATTACAGATCTGTGAATTTTCCCGCAATAAAGACTTGAAATCGTCATTAGTGTGCCAATCAAGTTAATTAATTATTCTCTATGATATCTGCAGAACGTGTTCTCAAATGCTTAAATCGAATTAAGCGAGGTTTGGAATATCACAGGTAATTTAACATTACGAACTCATAATGGCAATCTTTTTTTTTCGAATTTGATCCGATTGGTTTTTTTTTCGTTTTCAGCACTGCAAGGCCACAACGATCACAAAAACAGAGGTCCGTGGGGATATCATTGTGAGGTAGGGCCGCATTTTACATAAAATCATCTACTGATATCGTTAGTGTTTAATTATATAATGCAACACTTTCATTGCATGTTGGAGCGTTCTAATTCTGCCCATAAATAAAAATATTCCCGCGTTTTCTGTCATCACAGGAGTGTTTACGAGCCTCATGCCCGTACGCGGGGGGGGGCCAATTCCACAAACGGGAAAAAAGGTCCACGTTTTTGAACATTTTTTGATAAAAAGGTCCAAATTTAGATAAAATATGCTACAAAGTCATCCCTTTTTGGTTATGACATGTTCAAAACGCGTTCCAAAAAGGACCATTTTTAGGGGGTTTAGTTCCAGTTTTACCAAGAAAGGTTCACTTTTTTCGAAGACCCGCACCCCCCGTAAAAAAAAAATCCTGCGTACGGCCCTGCGAGCCCTACAACTCGACTAAAATAATTGTGTCAATATTACAAGAGAAATTGTTTTGAAATTTAAAAGTAGCCAAGAAGACAAACCTTTACGCGACCATACTGCTCTAGACTATATCAAATAGGACTTCATACCTGCGACAAATACACCTGACTTCAGAGATTTGAAACAATCAAAGAAACAGTCTGCATTGACTGCCGTGGTGTTATGATGTTTATGTAATGGGCTACCAGGGAAATGGCTAAAAACACCGTTTTTAGATATACACTTATGAGTCAGAAGCAGCAGCATTTTATCTTTCAGTTCCTTTTTTATTTGATGTAAATCGTAGTCATGGTTCCAAAGTTATGGTAAATTAAAGGTCGTAAATCGGCACTTTCCTCATTAATAATATTGCCCTTTGAAAAATAATAAAATACATAAGAAATTGATTCTGATGTATTTTATTGTTTTTTAATGGGCGATATTTAACACCTTTCCCGTAAAAACTTGAAAAAGAAACCAGTTTTTACTAAGCAAATACCTACAACTGAAGTTTAAATTGAAATAGATTTGAAGTATGGTTTAGAAAATTAAATACTGAATCTAATTTGCATAATAATAAAGAATAGTGTTTGACGCGTTAACTTTTGTCGTTTACGGGGTGCCATTTGAAAATGACAAGAGCTATAACACCACATTTGGACACAAAATTCTACTGTCATAAGGAAAAGACGTAAACTTTATCACATATAATAATAACATACTAAAATACAAATTTTGGTCTATATAAAATGGCAATTTTAATTTTCAAGATACCCCATTACCTTAAATCCACTGTTCCTTTGATTGATTACAAATCAATAAGGCCACCCGCCCGCCCCGAGTTTTTGTTATTTGTTTTTATTCGGCAAAAAAAATTCAACAAAAAGTTTATAAATATTAATTTCGGAATTTTTTTTCTTAATTGGCAGACTGAAGACACCCTTTGTGAAACATTATGCTATATAAATGATCATCCGTGGAGTCTCAGCAGCCTTTAAAAAATAACAAAAGATCAAACAAATAAGAAATAATAAGGGCCTCCCTCACAGATTTTAAAAAAGTCTGGACGAAAAACACGTTATTTTTTTACTTGGCCTAATGTTTTTTTTTCAAATGTATAACCTCAAGTTTTGAATTTGGCGGACAAACTTTTCGGCTGACGAGAATCATAATCCATACGTACATCCGAACAGCGTGACAAAGGCAATCGAAGAGGTCCTGCCAGCTCTAGCAGACAACTTAATATATATACGAATACTACATGGTTAGAGGGAAACAGGGCAGACTATTTTCACGAGGTACTGGCTCGGGTTCTGGGTGATTGGCCCGTAGCCAGTACCAAGGAAAAATAGTGTGCCCTATTTCCCCGATATAAACCATTTATTTTATTCCACCAATCTGTGACTCTGGGGACGAGGTTGTAAGGAAATAGTCCGATCTATTTACCTAGGGAAATAGTACGTCTAATAGGAATCAGCCAATGAACTTGCATGATTATGTTCATGAATATTCATGAGGTGTAATAAAACGTCTATCCTATTGGTACTGTCATCCTATGAAAAAAATGTTTACCAGACGAGGCATTGGTCATTATTAGGTCCGTTTTGTTGCGCCTAATTGCCATTTAAATGGTAATAATCCTATTAAACCTCGCAAATATACAATTTTGTGAAGATGACTGACACTGTTGCTTCCCCGCCGTCCGAAGGGTACGAGAGTTGTCGCCCTTGGGGACTTGTCTTTTCATTTCAGGTCCGAGCTTGAGGAATCTCCCTAGGTCAGCAAAAAATCCTCCGATATAACGCAACATCAACTGAGTAGTGCTGAATATGGAGACTGCACCGGGGTGCACAGATTTACATTCTGTAGCGAACCTACGCTTTGTATCCATTTATTATTGATAAGTGATTTAGGTATTCTACTAAATCAACAAAAAGATAGGCGTTTGCGCACAGACTCATTTAATAGACCGAGAATCTTCAGTCTAGTACTGACTGAATATGGATCACTCAGCCAGTGGCGTAACCACTTTTTTTTTCGGGGTCCAGGCGTTGGGGTGGCACATGTTATTGGTCAGCAGTCAGGGGGGGCAAGCATATATTAAATGTGTTAGTATAGTACGTATATGGCCTATGTAAATCACTAATTTTTCAGGGGGGCAAGATCCCCACATGGGGGGCCAGCTGCCCCCCTGCCCCCCCTCTGGTTACGCCACTGCACAAAAACTACCGTTTTAAAATGGTTAACCTTCAATATTAATATTTTTAAAAATAAAAAAAGTCACTTTAAAAAGGAAAGGTCGAGTCAAGGGGAATATCCATGTAAAAGGTATTGGAAGGAAGTAAGATAATATTTTGTGGAGTTTTTTTGCAAGTTGACTTTGTGATTTTTTGGACACACACTTAACCGAGGTAGACTGAGCTTAAATATTAACACAACACACGTGACTAGGGGCTTCATATCCCTCTTACATCTACGATTTTAAAAGGAAAATGCGACAAATCAAAATACAAACATACAACACCTTATTCGGGAAAACAATCAACGCTATACTTGCCCACCACAAGATTGACCACTGCAGAACTGGAAGAAGGCAATGCTGGATATTTTGTGCAAGCCGACGGAAGTAAAGTATATTACAGGAATCGGCACACTAACCAACGTGGGTATCACTAACATTTCGTTTTAAAATATTTAAAGCCACTTTTTTAACAATCTTAGAGCTCTTCCTTCCCAAATTAAAGCTCCCACTTTCAGCAACAATGTCACCCAACGACTTTTATTATTTTCTTAACTTTACCTCTGTCACCCCCCAAAGACTTAAATTTTCATTTTTTTTCCAAAAATGAATCCCCCCGAACTTTACGCCATTGCACTAGTGTAATTCATAAACAAACTTAGAAACACCCCATCGTTACTTCATGACAAATTACCTGTCATTCCACCATATTTACTCGTAAATCCCTTTTGTTAAGAAGTGTACAATTGAGCTCCACTACTACTAAAAAAATGATATTCTTGAGATCAAAAAGTCACTGAAAAGTTAAATGATCATACACGGGGGAAATGCACTAGTACTACTAAAAATGAGACGTCTGTCCGACTATGCGTTTTGACGCCCCGTTGACCGATGGAGCTGATGTTTGGCATGCAGGTAGAAAACACAGCTTTGAGGTTTTTCATCATGGTTTCATTCAGGTGCACCAAAAAAAAAAATCAAAATGTCATCTCAGGAGGTCATTTTGCGTAACTAAAAAACGCCGTATATCCAACAAAATTTGGGCCAAAAGGGACGCTAATCTGAGCAAAGAAACAAGTCTGATTTCAAAGGTAACACACACGAAAAGGTCGCTTCAATTTGGTCAAAACAAGTAAAAAGAAAATCAAGTAAAAAGAAGCTGGTGACAACATAGTTACATCTATACTTCAACTTGCAGATCATTTTTGCAACCAAAACAACTGCCCTCACTGTAATATTGCAATAAGAATCACTTTTTCAACCATGTCTAAATGTGTGATAGTATGTTACGACAGTTCGGTATTTTTCAGTCATTATCAATCAACATTTACTAACCATGCAAAAAAAACAATTTAAGAACCTCATTATTAAAGGTGGTGATCCAATCAAAATCAAGCTATTCATGTTTCCTCTAGGCCTCCCCTTACATAAAGCAATTAAATCAATCAACCTTTGATAGTGAAAGATTTTGAAAACGTTTTTATTCATAACATCAATGAAAATTCTTAAAATGGGCATTTCGTGATACCACAGCATAGTCCCCCCCTTGACTTACCTAAAAGAAATAGTTTGTTTCTCGCTGAACCGTTGGCCTCAAGTATTAAAAAATAAAGCAATATATCATCTTACAATACCTTCAATTCCAATTACATGATATTTCTCTTGTATTCGCCTTTCTCTTTTTTAAAAGGCATTTTTATTTATATTTAATTGATATCGCCCATGACTTCTGCATGTGGTTGCCAAACGTGTCAGCATCCGTTAATTCAATTCACTGATAACTGATTTAATAAAAAAGACGCTGTTAAACCAGCAAACCACAATACTTCTTAGGAACCTTCGCTGATATTTCCCTGTATTTCTACTCGTTTGAACATTAATATCGTTTTGTAAATGTACGTTCAGGTTTTCGTTGGGCCTATCTTATTAAGTACATATCCATATGACGTAAAATTGCACAACATTTCATAAACTATCACACATGTAGATTTTAGAAGATATAAACGGCACGAATATTTTCTGCAACACTGCTATTTGAAATGTAGGTCAAAACCCAAGCGAATAGAGCGGGTAGCCCGTAGGCTACCCTCGCCCAAAAAGAACTGGTACAATTTGAGGTCCATTTGTGAATATAAATATTTTTCGCATGTTGCAATACTTTTTTGGTCAGTGTGTGTAGTGTGCGGTAGTTGCATAACTGTCTGCATTCAATGTGCTGTGCACCTGTCATGCATATAGGCAGGTTTTTAAAACCACGTGATCAATAACTCACATACCATTACCATTGTTGATTTCTTTAGAGAAGGAAAGATATTGCCCCGACAGGTGTATGGTTGGTTAATACCTCGTATGTATGTAAGCAGTCAGGGTGTTTTGAGTCAATCCCACAATGCACCAGTTTTGGGAAATTTCACCTCAATAGGGCCATGTGATCACATAAAAATCCTTTTCTTAACACATGAAAACCCTGACTTTAACACTCATTTTAGCGCACAAAGCGTTAGTACTTAGGGAATTTTTTGCATGATTATGGAATGTCTTGTGGTTCTTAAACTTTTGGAACACTTTTTATCCCTAATATGTGTTTAGTACAGTACAGTATAGGCACATTGCTATGCACCATGGGATTGATTCAAAACACCCTCTGGTAAGCAGTCATGGGGGAACCTGCATTATAAGATTTAAAGGTGCATTTCGTGATTTCAGCACCTTCTGTTTTATTCATTGATCACTAGATATTCTTGAGAAAAAGCTTATTCTCAAAATTTGAGCTGATCCGAGCTTTCGGTTTTGTGTTATGAGCAATTGCTCGTTTCTCACGGTCCCTAGGCTACTGTGCTGTAATTTCTGAAATACAAAATTGCGAATTTCTTACAGATGCGACCGAATTTGCACGTAAGATTGGGCACACGTGGATTACTAAGGCTAACGGTTAAGATGATATAAAATCTCAATTTTTTTAGGTAAGTCGGGGGGGGGGCGAGGCTGTGGATCACGAAATGCCCCTTTAATTTATTATAAGCAAAATAAGAAATCACGTGCATTATGAACATCCAAAAGTGTTTAT
>JAMKCH010021632.1:0-21357 GCA_023653785.1 Ophioderma brevispina
CATACACACACAAATTATTATAATACAAATGTTACATGCACACACACACACACAAATTATGACAATTCAAATCTTTACAATCGACACACACACACACCTACACACACAAATTATATGATGATGCAAATCTTTACAAACGGCGTTCCATATGACCCTCCTCGTGTTTTACATTCCGTTAATAGAATGAATTTGGTTAAACCACAGCCATATCAT
The DNA here is from genome assembly GCA_023653785.1 of Ophioderma brevispina. Lineage (NCBI taxonomy): Eukaryota > Metazoa > Echinodermata > Ophiuroidea > Amphilepidida > Ophiodermatidae > Ophioderma > Ophioderma brevispina. Next base: position 214 of record JAMKCH010021632.1, read on the forward strand.
TCTTGGGGCCATAGGTGTTTTTCTTGTGCAGCAACTCGTATTTGGAAGAAACTCCCATTATATATAAAAATGGTCTAATACCCTTGAATAATTGAACAAAAATCTTAACACATCTTTTTAGGCTTTTAAGCATCTTTAAATGTACTTTATGTATTGTGTTATTCTCCTAAATTGTGTTAAATGATTGTATTAATTTCAATCAGTATTTGCTTGGACAATAGCAATTTAATAAGTACATTGTTAAGTATCATTATTTTAGGTAATAATTAGTACGTGATTTTGGGTAATGCCTTGTGCCACATGTGTATTTTTGCTAAGCCTTCATGTGTGTCTTTTATCTGTTTATATTAGCGCCTTGAGCACCTTGTGGATGGATATGTGCGCTTAATAAATTGTCATTACTATTATTATTACAATACACAGCACAGCAAACTCATCCACTGCATACTCTTAAAAGCAATAATAGTACATTTTTTAATGTTAAATACACTTCAGCATTCTCGTTCCCAGGTGTAGTTTCCTAGACAATTACCAACATAACTGTGCAAAAATATAAAATTATGAAAATTGGGGGCGCTTTTAAAAAAATGTGTTGTTATTGCTTTAAATGATGACGTTTAATAGTACGTACTTGAAGATGCGCCAAGATCGTATAAAAAAAATAAAATGGTGGCAATCAACAGTAGTATAATGTCAGTCACTGCATATCACTGCCATTGTTTTCTCCTTATTTAATCAGGATGATTCCGTTGTTTCCACAGGTATAAACTTCAAATGTATCCCATCAAACGCCCTTAGAACAAACCTTGTAAGCATTTCTGGGGTCCTATCTGGATCCGGTGAAATGTGAAATCGACGAATTGTCATGGCAATGGCGACTTTGATCTCGTTCATTGCAAACTGCTTCCCTATACAGTTTCTGAATGAATTTATAAATAAATAGTTAATATTGTCAACATAGAATAGATGTTTCAATACTAAACTTTAAATTGCTGTTCATTACAAAAATAAAATACATGTATAGACTTATGTCGACGTCCGTGTATCTGCTTAGTATTATCAAATCACGCGGATGCGTTACGTTTATTCAAGTTGTTCATTTTGTATTTCGTGACATAAGGCCGCCTTACATATTTTATACACAATGACCATTATACGCCTAAAAGTAGATAAATATCAGATGCTTTGTTGTACTGACAGCCATATTGAATTTCCTAATTACGGCGTTACTGAATCATATTTTAATTGGCCACTTGTAATTGGCCACTTGTAATTGGTGTTTTGACTGGACAAGCGCAAAAACAACAACCTTTTAGTTTTTAGTCTTTTCAGGGATGTATAAAGTAATAATGAAAGTAATTATGAAATCCTGAAAAAGCGCGTATATTTGGGCAAAAAGGACCCAAAACCGGCTGAAAATAAGTGCGGAAATTTTTGAGTAATCCATTTCATGAAATTCGTGAAATTTCTTGATTTTTACATCCCAGGGCATGTCTTTTGGTTTTTAATTTTTTGTGTTTTCCTGGAAAAAAGTCAAGGTTTCTTGTCTTGCACTCATCGGATTCACATTCAGCAGGACAAAATGATCTAGAAACCTTTGAAAACGTTATAAAAAACAAAGTCACATGGTCTGTAGCTTGGACTATAACATCGCCGCCCGCAAAGCAGCGTTGCTGAAGCGGTTATTTTCCCCGCGCAAGACCTAATAGTATTCCCAGCTTTTACCTTGTTGAGTTTATATTTAAGACTTAGAGATTTCGAAAATATATCTTTTGTGTTTAACATTTCCAAAGTTTGAGACGAATCGGATTTTTTCGTTTTGATGCAGTACACCTGTACTGTATGTGTGGTGTAGCAGTACCATAGGAAATTATGTAAAATGAGAAGTCTGGATCCGGAATTCTATTACAAGTTGTGATTTTATAGATGAAGGATATCGATTTGAGCTTATTAGCTATTTCACACAGCAATTAGTATATGGACAAGCATTATGTTCAATGCAAAACACGATTTGTTAGACTTTTTTCTGGGGAGGGGGGATGAGGAGGAAGAAAAAATTGCGTCGCCGCTAATGGTTAACTGTGTAATTACTAATTGGCAAACCACAAACCACAACTAGCTCTGTATGGCGTCGTGTGCAATCTCTTAACTTATGCTTGAATAATATTCGAAAGAGCTTCATTGGAATCAAGGTAATGTAATTTAGCACGGCTTATTATATTCGACGAAACGAAACGAAACAGGCCCAGTGAGCCGCGCAAATTTTCGGTATCGAAAGGGGACAAAACGACACTTATTATGCAGCAGCAGTATAACAGCCTACACCAAAAATGCATGATAGCATTTCTGGAATGGTAGCTAGCCAGGTAGGGTAACCACGGTTTCACAGTCGGACAAAGTTTTTAAAATTAAATTGCTGCAAATCATGTTGAAAAGTATATCCACTTTATTTGTCTTCATGAGGACAACCAAAAAGGTGTAGTTGTATACACTACAGCCTAAGTGTTGGGAGTTATAAGCTAAATTACAGCACAAAAATCAATATAAAATTTTAAATAAAAGGGTAATTTTCAGTTTGTCCAGTGGTTCAAATTCAAAATGCTCTGAATTGGATAAAATGTGGTGGCATATTATTTAAAATAAGGAATAGTTTTGATGTCTAAAATGCTTTTACCAATGTTGTAGGGGCAACAAAGGTTTATGTCCATTGTATTCAATGGGGCTTGAATTGTTTCCCCTATTTTGGTAACTACGCATTTGAGACACTCAAAACTATTCCATTAATATGAAGTTCCTATTACCTCCACCAAAACTTTGCACCATTCTGCATCCACATCGGCGAACTTTAAAAGTTGACCCCTGTACAACTGAAAATTGAACCTTTTGACCTGTTTCTGCTGTTTTTAACATTAACTCAAAACTTGGGTTGTAGATAGTACCAATTATATACCTCATATATAGCTTCCTGTCATTCTGATTGGTTAAAAGTGGAGGCATGAATTCAACTAGCTTCAAGAATGAACCACAAAATGAAAATATGCCTGGGGATAGCGGGATTACATTCATGAACTATGCCCCGGACACCTCTTCCCAGCAGGAGATGCCCGTACGGACTATCCATCCGTATTATTGAGAGTGTACATATTGAAGCTCGTGTAAGAGATGAATATAAAGAGACCGTATTTTGTTTACTCGTATGTGGGGCGTCTGTGCTGTAGTGTAAATTCTGATACAAACCGGGGATACAAAGAGCAAGGGAATGGCGTTCAATCGAGCATCCAGTAGGCCTATTCATGCTTTCAGGTGTGTTACTGCTCGTACTTGAAAACTATCCTCGATGTTGTTTGACAGCGACCTGCCATAGCGCCATCGGCGTCGCGCTTTGTATTGGAAATAAAATGGCTGGCCATGGCATCGGGACTCAGGTTTGACGTGGGTCGCTGGCAAACGATTTTCTACGTTGTGATTAAGCACCTAGATCCAAAGCTTTCTGCATAAATCAAGAGACAACATGTGTTATAGGTGATTGTAACAGAAATATAAGTGTGGAAAATCACATTTAGTCGTTGATGTGTGTGTTGTTTTATCGGGTTAGGGAAGCTTGAAGCGGTGATTGTAAAAGTTGCTGAATTCGGAGCGCAGGAAGGAAAATTGTACACATCTTTGCCGACAAAAATGCAAAGAAGTCGATTACGGCGATTCGTTATGGACTTACAACATCACTCCTCAACACAAGAAAGGTTGATTGCTAATCTTGACAAGTTTGGACCCTAAGTTACACCAAAATTATTATAACCAGCATGCACGCCATGACAAAATGGCCTACAGCTCATGATGAGCTAACATGATATAGGCCGTGTTATGACAAAAAATCATATATTCGGTATATATAAAACCAAATATTGATGCTTTTTATTCGGAGCATGGTTGTGAAACTATAGGCCCTCGGTGAACTCGAAACCATACTTTTGCCCCTCGGCTTACGCCTCGGACATAGTATGGTTCGAGATCACCTTAGGACATAGTTCAACCATGCCCCTCATAGCAGTCAAGATGTATACTATACCTTTTTGGAAATCCTGATGGATTGGTCAAATGATGTGGCATACTTTTTCAGCATGACCGGATTCATTTTAAAATTTTGAACCCTGTGTGTATCCTTACTTGTCCATACTGTTTATGGCTACCATCCGAAATGCTATCAGCATTTGGTGTAGAGGATAGTGCAGAGGCGAAATAAGTATCTTTTGTCCCCTTTACGCGATACCAATTTGGCTAAAATTTCCTGATGGCTTAAGGACCTAATAAGCCCATGTAGCACTGGAAATCTACCGTGCGTCCGGCAGAGAAGGGGAAAATAAGCGGGGGGCACGTGTGGGCGTGTTGTGTGGATGTTTTCAGTCGAGAAGCGGTTTATGGATCCAATACTTAGGATTTTCCCAATTACAAAGGGGTGGTGATGGTAAACCAGCCTAGATACACTAAGCTTGTACCTATATTTAACAAAGAAAAACGTATAACTGTACAAAGTAATCCAGATGTAGTTGGACAACTCGTATACCACCAAAAAAATATCATAGTAATCGTTGGTCCAATTATTGCATGGTGTACCTTATGTATTTTCATTAAAAGAACTGGGCAATTATTGACTGAGAAAAAAAAAAGACTCCCAAAAAGATAGTTTTAATAGTTTAATAACTGTATTTTGGTGTGTTGTGTGATTATGACAGCGCTTAGATAATTGTGTAGGGCTTGTAGGTTCAATATTACATTATTATTATATTTTTGTGTATTAAATGTTTACTTACCGAAGATAAAGGTCTAAGAAGGTCAATGCCAATTGTTGCCCTATGACCTATTTTGCCAATAACATGATAACATGCATTGCAGACACTATAAACTATCCTTATTACACATGAAGCTAGATGAACACTTTGTTTCATGTTTTAAACAGAATTGGAAGCGACTCTGATTTGACCTTTTTTACAATTTTAGCCATTTTAATCTATAAACCAATGGTTATAGATGGTACAAACTATACATTTTTGAGAATATTATGACTAGACGGACAATATGGCACCCATTGAACATGTTGGAGCATTTAAAAGTGTGACCCCTGTGTGACTTTAAATTGACCCCTTGAAAGAGTTTATGTTGTCACAATTTGAGAGTAATACTACCTAGCATTGATATAGAGGGTCCATACTAACTACCAAAGGTGTTAACCTTTTCTGTAATGGGTCGATGCTCCAACATCAGAATAACTGACTGCGAAAATGAATATTTATTGAACAAACAAGTTTCAAGACTTACAAAATACCACACTATACACAATCTTTAAGCTTTCTTTAAAATGTCCCTAACCAAAGCACACGATTGCGGCAAGGCCTCATTCAAGTATGCAACTCACCAAAAATATAAAAAGGAAAACTTGACCCGCAACAAGGAGCGGCAAACACAAACCAATTCTTGGTTCTTTGTGTGGGGGTACCGGTGGGCCCTGGTGTCCCATGACCAATACGGACCTCTATACTCGTCTTGTTATTCATTACAAAAAAATGTTAGAGTGAGTCGTCAGCTCCAACGGTTTTTGAATAATATTGGTTGATGAAAAACATTTTTTCTCAGATTTCGCGTTGACACGTCTAAATGCAGATTGGCCAGCCATCTCTGAACCAAAGGTATTAGGAGAGCGGTTAGGACGATGCTATAATCTAGGCCGAGCATTCAGGTTGTTTTGTAATTAAGCATATAGTGGAAGTGATATGGATTATGATAATTGCAAGATATAGGGACTAAAATTTTCGCCCTCCCCTTATATGCTTTAAAGTACCCCCATAAAAAACAAATCAAAATGAATGCATTCGGTCTTTTAACTCCAGGTGTGAGGCTTTACTGAGTAAGTGAGTTGATTTGTGGAACCTCAGCTATAACACGAATATGCGTACTTAGCTTTCGGTTGACGTTGGTGGGTTGTATGATGTAAGCACATGATGTTGTAGATTGTAGGTTTTCCGTCAACAATTTTGACAAGAAGGCAAAGTGGATTTGGATGACGACTTGGATGTGGTAGTGGTGGACACAAGTTTTACTCATGCAAAAGTGTTGATAGTATATGCTAATAAGAGCCCATTTGTATATTTGTCAATATTGTGTTGCTTCTTTGGTTGTGGGTTAGGAAATGGGAAACTGGGAAGTCAATAAGGTAGTCCACAACCTATTCTTTGAATATAGTGAGCGCTAAAGCCGAGAACTTCCAAATTCATAGTATATACTTGTTTTAAAGTGAATTTATTGGCTATGAATATAGCGGCACAAATAATGAAATATCCTAAATAAAAAAGACAGATGGTTTTCAGGGCCATTGGAGTATTCCCTGTGGTCCATATTACCAACGCCGCATGCAAACCGAAACAGAAGCAAGCCGAAAAAATATCCATACTCGCGCATATATCACGTGCAATTGGCCACAAGCCTATACTTTGGGAACTTCGTTTGACAACAAAGGATAGGAGCGAGCGAAGTTCGTTAGGAATTTTTATTGCCAAAAACTACACCTTTAAAACCTCAGTGATTTGAGGAAACAGTAAAGAGGGTGTTTTACATATCATTTTGTGATTAAACAAAGGTTTAGTTGGCCAAAACACTAACAATCCATTAAAACGTGGACATTTTAAAAAGGGGTAGCGTAATATTTATAGTTTATCGCAGAGTCGACACAGTAAACCATTGTCTCTATACAATGGATGGCTACACAACAGTAATTGTATACCACATGGAATGGAGCAACAGCGGGCATCTTGGTCTACCGAACACTGACAATACCATTCCAGAGACAACCTGTTTAACGAGTATCCCGGGTGCACGTTTTAGGGGATTGCCATCCCATACGCGCAAATACAATAGCTCACTGAATGGCTTGATTCGTAGTCTGTTATGTCGCTATCCACATTTCAATGGGAAAACAATTTGTATAAATGACGGCTTTAACCACCTGCTTGGGCTCTTTTTTGGATGACCAATATGGCCATCAGTGATTCATTACGAAGCCCAGGGTTCCATCCATTGTATAGAGATCAGTGTTCGAAAAACCCACTAATGCGCGGGAGGTTTTCAGCAATCTACGTACTTTCAAGGGTACGAGTAAGAGCGCTTCTTTGTATGAGGTAGAGTTTCCTAATTTATTGTACTTAAAAACTATTTTTTTTTAATCTCAAGAATCCCAGGCTCATTTATAAAAATAGGCACAAAATGTATGCCATTTTTGATAAAAATTTAAATATTTTTTAAATGAAAACGTTAAATTTAAAGATGGTGTTTTTCTAATTGTCAATGTTAAAAGTAAACGCGATAGTTTTTCAAAACAGGCCAGTTTTTGAACTGACTAACCAACGATCATTTTCAATTGGTGTGAAAAGACTAAAAACATGGCTTGTGGCAAAAGGATAGCGTAAATAAAAAACGTGGCGGCTTCCTTAACTCGTCTACTGCTTCGAAAGCGTGAAATGGTTGTTTTCTTCGCAAGGAAAAGGAATAACCAATGACCATTGCAAACCATCTGGTACGTCATATTTGAGGGATATTTCATATATATGTGCATAGATTCATACCAATAAATCCCTTTAAGGTTTCAATCCTTTGGCAGCATGGAGCCATCCGGAAGCTGGATATCTGTCACTAAGCATCTTTCGATTCCAGGACAGGCGGGTGGAACGCAAACTCGACTTTGATAAACGCGTGTTAAATTCTAACTTAGACAGAGATCCTCCTGTTAAATATTAAAACGTAATTGAATAATTTTCTTAGGTAATGGATGATTTTCAAAGTCATTTTCAAATGCTTTAATCAGATTCTAAACCACAAAAGAATGCATTCTCTTTACTTTTATTACTTAACCATAGTCCGGCTACAACAGTGAAGAATAGGGCACTCGATTCGGTTGACTCTTCACGCAACATTAGTTTCACGCTTTATTCTGTTATCGTCTATGCCTGGAGCCCGGACTATGGCTCCTGCCGAACTATAGTTACTTTCACACCAGGACACACCTTTTACGCTCCCATAGCGTCTGTACTGCCCGGACACAGCGCCACCTATTCCGTATCCGCATCGCTAATTGGCCGGCTATTCTTAGACATGCGCTACGTCATGGGACTCCCCAGCAGCCAAACGCTGTGTTAAAGGCTTGAACAAGGAATGAAAAAAAAAAAACCGTTCGCGGTACCCGGATATCGCAAAAGCGACGAATCGGTGGTCGATCTGATGTTAGAAACGGGTTCCTCACAAAAAACACCCCTTAGCTCACTAGTTTTTGAGTGCCTGGAGTGTGGCATGACTTGACAGCGGCAATCGATAATTGAGCCAGCTGATAAGGTAAGAAAAATGCTTGTATGGATCGTATTTTTCACGTTTTTACGTCTTTTTTCAAAATAAACCTATATAATTATAAACTAGTCAGCTAATAGACAATTTAGTTAGGAACTTTTGGTGCGTAAATCGTTACGATAGGCCAAGATTTTGCGCAATATCCAGTGTACCGCAATGTACAAAAATCCGAATCAACGCTATCTGACAGTGTGTGTACGTGGAGTTTCCCACGCTATAATGTGGTTGATAAACTCCCTGAAGATTTGCCAAGGGTTGCCAAGATTCAACAATGGCCGGCGCTGTGTGCCAAGACGACACGTAAATGGGGTGAGGAGCATACGCATTTGAAATTGTCGCCAAAACACAGAATTTCGTGACTTTGCGTCACATCAGCGAGCATTACTTTTATCACAGTGAACGTACAAACATCAATTTGAAAACTTGTAGCAAAGGGCAAAATACAAAATAACAATTTAAATGATCGGTAAAACATCAACAAGAGAGCAAAGCAAATCAGCACACAATTGGGAGCAACGTCAAATCTTAGGCCTATTTTTGTTAATGCCTAATATAAAAGACTACTTGTGTTATTTACTTTCATAAACTTAAGCATAATACATAATTCTTCCGAAATAATTGTTTTCAAATTATAGAAATCGGTTCTACATGTGTTCTCGTTCACCTATATGAAATGCAGGTAAACGGGTGCCGAACAAACTTTTAAATTGAATAGAGAAAGGTCATACATTAACATGATTAAGTTATGGGTCTTGGTTCTGCACCAAGATGTTAGGTCACAGCTTGCCAAGCAATATTTCTTTCATGATTTTTGTTTAACTTTGTTTCCTTTTTTAATAATGATAAAATACACGGTCAAAGTTATTGAACTCACAGAAAAAGCTCGAGTTCTATTTCATTCGTGAGCGAGGCAATAGCTCAATCTAAATCGGGTGGTCATAACACCTGAAAGCTTTTCGACGTCATGGACAATGGCTCTGCAGTTCCAGAGAATCTGAAGTCCGTTGTCCTATGCATAACCTGCGGATTTACTATCAATAGCGCCATTATTTGCTGGACTCAATGGAAGGTGGTGTACATCCGTTTGTCACTGATATTCAGGAAAATAATTAATCAATTTCAAGGAAATGTGCACATACTAGACGTGAGAACACACGTAGAACTGATGTTTATAATTTTAGACAATTTATTTAGGAAATATTATGTACTTCCCAGGGGTGCGTCACCTTTGTAAACGCTATGAGATCTGCACGCTAGCTATGGATATATTAAGCTGGGCGACTTAAGGGTCCCAGGAAATAAGATGATAAACCTACTCCAAATCTTTACGGGGCATTCCATTCCAATAAACAGACCAGAAAAAAGAATACACTACCAGTGACATCATTAGTGAAACTATTGATTTTCAGTCAGTGTCATGAATAGATTCACACCAGTCACCTGGAATTTTCTATTACTCTCTGAAAAATCAATAGTTTCACTAATGATGTCATCACCAACCCAAATATTGAATGCTTTCTCGTCCCTCCTTGTAGACTTGACACAACCACATCAATTCTATTTGCATTTCCTGGTACCTTTAAGAACGTTGTTCTGCTGGTCAACCGGGCCAGCCAGATTGTAAATCTACTCCCATCGAATAATTTGGACTTAGCGTTTTGGCCTATAAATCCTATAAAGTCCTGAGACTCAAACCGTTAAATCCTAAGCGCAAATCCCAACTTACCACTCTAACTCATCGTTGTCTCTGTGCTGCATGATGTCTTGAATTTCTTCGCGGCATTTTTGCTGATAGTCTGGATACTTAGCGAGGTTGTACAGACACCAGGAGATAGCACTGGCAGTCGTGTCGTGTCCTTCAAACATAAACGTGTCTACTTCCTCTCGTATCTCTAAATCGTTCATACCTTCGCCATTTTCATCCTAAACACAAAAGTTAGGCATGTCAGTGTATAGTATCGCTGACTGGATCATTATATCATTCTTTAACAGATTCCGAGAGGTTGGGGTGTCGGAATGATTGTATGGAAATCACTCCGAGGTATTCTTTTTTATTATTTTGGAGCTTACGGTTCATTTTTCCACGTAAAAGTGTAACATGACAGTGGTATGTAGTGCACCGTTATCAACAAGTAAAGAAGCAGGCGCATCTAACGAGGCCATCCTGGCAAATATCTGCTCCTCATTGACATTTTAGCTTTAACCTTTTAAACACACTGGGTTCAGCCTGGTGTTTTCGAGTGGCTTTCAAGTCTATTACCGGCAGAGATTTTTCTTCTAAGCTTTTTTAGTGGGCTGCAAAAGTGTAATACTTTTTTCTTTTATTAGTGTCGCAGTTTTGATGATAAACCAATACATGCATCAAAAACACAATATTGGACGATGCTACGATACTGTAGACATAGTATAGTATCGGCACAAAGTAAGTGGTCTATAGTAAAATGCAAATGGTGCGCCCGCAGGCGGAGTACCCACTCTGTCTTTGGCGTTTGGGGCCAGACTCCTCATAAAATATTGCTGTGGGGTTCGCCACTCCCCCTGGGGCCACTCCTCTCGCACAGCGAGTCTGTTTTGCATTCCCAGCATATGCCGGTGTACGAAACGGGTGTCCCCCAGGAGAGAGGTCCTAGCCTCCCATAGAAACATGTAAAAACCGTGACCTTGTAGACGAGGCCATTGGGTACAGTGCTGAAACAAATTATGGGTGGTATAGGGATCCAATCAGTCACACGGAACGTAGTTATGACACCAGTACCCAACCCCCCAACCCACCACAAAACCCCCCACCATTTATAACTCTTCTGTGGAGAGAGGCAAGCGGAGGTAAACGTCCTTGCCAACGTGCACAACACATGGCGACAGTGGGGCTCGAACCCATAGTAGGTACCACTGCTGTCAAGTATCGAAAGAACAACAGAGGGATAATGTTTTCCCAAGGCCTGGTTGGGTAAAAATCAATGATTACATGCAATTATAACCCTTTCTTTGTTACCTGTTTGACATGGTCGCGTTATATACATTGGTCTTTGCTACTTTTAACGGTGTGTGTTCCGATCGTCTTTGGGACCCCCTGATTTACTCGGACGTAGTATCGATTTTGATATCTGAAATTTGGGCCCTTAATCTATTTCATTCCCAAGGTTTAAACAAAAAACCGCCGTTTCAATGGTTAACCATCAATATGAGCACAATATTGAATAAGGGCTTTGCAATATGCATTATTGCTTCCACCATCAAAACCACTTGATGGGGACGTATGTGCAAGTGGCAGTCTCTCATATCAAGTAGAGAACACAATAAACATAAATCGGAACAGGCACCTTTATTAAGGCGATAAATGATTCCTATTTAAACCCACTTCAACAGTTTGGAATGCACTTTATTACTCATTAACATAAACATTGAATGCTATTTTGTTGTTATGCTTTGTGGTCATGTATCAAAAAACATTCTGAAGTAAGGATACCTAACCAGATTTTCGTTATTTTATAACCGTTAGTGTTTGTTACCTTGGCACTAAGTAGAATGTCGAGGAAATCTTGACACCGCCCTTTTCGTCGATCTAGAATCTTTGCCATCTTTTCGTCGATTTTTGCCGTCTCTATTCTCTCCAGATATCGCTTTCTCTCGCGGATGGTAGCTTCAGCTTTCTCGTGTACTAACCGGCAATTTTTAAGAAATCTTCGACCCATCGAGGTAAGATAAAATATGGTGTCAGAATGATACGGAAAAAAGCGGTAGCGTTTTACAGTAATTTCACCTATTTCGTAAACGGCTCGAATATATGGGTTTTTCCTGTAGCCAAAAAGAGGTTGAAAAATTAATTTGTAATGTTTGGAAGTCCCCAACAATTTCGTGAATTTCGAGTTCTTAAAGGATATAGCATAACACGAGTTCTTGAAATCATATTAACCCTCAGGCCTCGCCTTACCAAGCCTTTTTTTGACACACGGTTTACCACCCTCTCGAGAATTCGTTATGAGGTCCTGATGGTAATGATTTTGATACTAGTGGATAGAGTAAGGTTATAAACGAGGATCCCATTCTAGAAGTTTGGAGAAGAAGGTTTGAAGATGTTTTTATATAATTTGAAGGGTGCTGAATCAGAATTTTTAGGTCCAACCTCTTGGAAATGTGGGGAACTTTGTAAAATATTATAAGGGGGTAAAATTAGTACAGGGGTAAATTTCAATCAAGCCAAATCGTGTTTAAATGTACACCAATGTATTTGTCTCATTATATGGATTAAAAAAAGGTATAGTTTGTATAGGTTCCAACCTTTAGTTATTCGGCTACAGCCCTGATAAGGTTCAAGGTCATTCTGGGGCAAAAAAAATGCAGGGCTCAGATTTGGTTGAAACCGGTGTCAAATTATTGCCCTGGTCATACTAAAGCAGAAAATCCATTTCAATTCTTTGGATGACAGCTCTGTATACAATTTGAGGTCAAGTTTTCGTGATCCCTATAGACCCCTGTAGACCCTTGTTACATTTTGCCCATGAATTACGAAACCAAATGCCAAACATTGTAATATAAGGCAAGACGAACAATTTGACACCAGTTTCAACGAAATCGGAGCACTGGGTAACGTTTACCCCCAGGATGACCTTGAACCTTATCAGAGCTGTACCTGTCAACTAAAGGTCAGAACCTAGACAAACTATACCTTTTTTAAATCCTTATAATGAGACAAATATATTGGTGTACATTTGAACACAATTTGACTTGGTTTCAAATTTACCCCTGTATTAATTTTACCCCCCTTATTTTACAAAGTACCCCACATTTCCCAGAGGTTGGACCCAAAAATTCTGATTCAGCACCCTTCAAACTATAGAAAAAACATCTTCAAACCTTCTTCCGCAAACTTCTAGAATGGGATTCTGATTTATAACCCTACTAATAGCTATGGTCCTCCTCTTCCATTCATGAGGTGTTCAGGATAACATGTCAAAAGTCATCTATGGTCATTTGAAGTTAATGCAGAAAAATGTTTCTTGTATTGCAATAGAACAGTGTGTATTGCAGCTGGCGTGCATACTCAAAATAATCGGCTTGTGCCGAATACTCACGGTACGTCACGTAATAATTGGGTGTGGAGAATTTAGTTCGTGATCCCCGTGTTGCAGAACATGAGTTCTATTATGCACAAATCAAAACCCAACCCGGTCCCCGACATCCGGTAAAGACGAGGTCTAAGTCTGTACTTTTCATATTGATAAGCCTACACGACTACAGAATACAAAGGTCCTTAGTGTCGGGCGGTGGCGTGTGTAGGGTGGGCAGGAAAGTTAATTACTTAGCCTTGATAATGGCAGATTTGAAGCTGGCCTTTTACCACCCCCCCCACCTCAGTGCCAGTAGAATCTTAAAGGTCCAGTTCTGGATAGTCCGGGGATGAAAGAATATTGATAGACATTTTTAGTTAGCAAGGGGTATGTGTGTGTTCACCTTCTTATTTGTGAAAGGGGGAGAACAGTGTGTGGGATGTGGACACGTACCAAGGCAGGGGATTTCGGGTCGGGGAACGGATGCAACGATATGTGAATTACACCAATCGTGGAAGGATTAGGTGGTGTGCGCTATTAGGAGTTTTAGGAGATGGGCCGCACAGTTTGTTTCGTGGCGACGAACGAAAATAACAAAGTTTTCCAGTGATACTGTAGTGCATGTACTCAAAATGGAAGAGCACAGACCGTAATGATTGTTTCATTTTTGTACAAATAGGTGCATGCTTAGCATGAGGTAAGCCCAACTAGCATGGCAAATGGGAATAAAGCCTATCGATGAATGCGCATGTCGTTTTCCTTCATTAGGCCTTAACGAGAATCCGATTTTCGGTATTAACACATAAGGTAGCACACAGCGGAAAAATCGTCTTCATTCAAAAACACGCGTTTAAAGCCAGGGGGTTCTAATTGGGGGCAATATGGGTATGTGCGGCATGCCTGCTATAGGCCTAAGACCCTCGTTTTCAGGCTCTTTTTCCGGTTTTCCAGTGAACCCCATTTAGGACCATTTCACGTTCCAGAGACCCTACTTTTCAGTTCCCTGTCCCCCAAAGCCAGTACTTCTACCAAACTTCTTCAGAAACCTCACAAAACATAGTAGCTGGAAATTGAGGGAAATCGCAGCTTATTTTCTGAAATTTTCGGAAAACCTAGTCCCGGAGACCCCATTTTGGGCCCAAGAAATCAGCCTCCGGAGGCTAAATTTTTGAAATGAGTGAGGCACCCACCTAATTAAGGTGCAACGAGAGATTTTGAGGTCACCCAAATATTGTGTTCTAATAGTAATTTCAATAGATTAGAGTCATTAGACACTCAACAGATTTCTTACTGGTAATTTGCTACGAAATGTTTAAAAGAAAAAGGTGATTTTGATTTATTATATTATAAAACATAGGCTGAATTTTGTATTTGCTCCTATACGAAAATAAAAATTTCAATTTTTTTGCTTACCAAAGAAATAGTTCTCCGCTTAATCATTCAGATAGGGCTATTTTTTGCTGGAAAGTTTTTACCCAACAGGGCAAAAAATCAGTACTTCGATTTTTAGGGACACCGGATATGTGAAATCTCTCGTGTTACCTTTAAACGACCCTTTTTATCTGTTTTCAGCCCTTCCTGTTGGCCTTTCCTATAAACGATCTAGAATATTTTATTAATAAACCATCGATTGTTAATCGATAACAGTTTCAATAAACCATGTTGACATTTTTGGCTCGGATTAAAAGGGTTTAGGGTGTGTTAGCGGTTCCTTGAAGAGACGAGTTTTGATAAGCAAATATTGATTATAAGTCTAATCATTCTCCTTCCCCCTACATGGTGGGCGCGGAAATGTAGAGTTATCGCAATTTAGGAGAGTATCGATCTGGAATCGTTGACACACTCTTGTTGACACATGATCAAATGCTCCCTACCTGAGGATTTACCAACGCACCGGAGTATTCGGCAAAAGCCAAAATAATCTAGCGGTCATTTGAGTTGGATTGTTGACCAATGCTTGAACTACTGGGTTTTTTCTATATATCGTCGTGGTTCTGCATAGTGTCGAATCGGCATTAAATGTTAATTCTGAGAAAACGGCGTTGAAAGTTTGAGTTACTTATGAATGCGTGTAAATAAATGAAATAAAGGAAAGTGGCTATTTTAAGTGGTGTATGTTAAGACATGAATGGTTATAACTGACGACGTATAAAATACCAAGAAACAACTGTTTTCTTATCAAAATGGCCACTGACGTGGTTCGATTGTTTGTCAACCACCAAATGTTTGATTCGCGGTGCTCTATGGAGTCGAATACGTATTCGACTGCATGAAACCCGTTAATTTATATGGTGAGATTACTATACACTGTAGCTACGGGTTTTTACTATATGATGAAGATGATGGATTGTGAAGACGACGACGACGATGTCTTATTGAATTGGGTGTATGTTACAAACCATGCAAAAATTTGGTATACAAACGACTCCATAAGCGGTTAAAGTGGGGAAACAATTCAACTGTTGCCAGGGCTCCGATAGATTGGTTAGCATGCATTTCTGCCATTTCTGCCATTTGCTATGCAATTTTAGGATTGTGTAGCAATTTTTCCCTTTAATTTGTGTACGTGTGCTCTATCAACATTATCAAAGCAAGAGCTGTTGCAAAAAATTGCTAAACAGAATAAACAATCCTAGCATGAGCCCTGACTTCTGCATTATCGTTCGCTGATAAAATATAGCGCAGACTGACACGATGACCAACGAATTCAGAAAATTAAACCTTTACAAATTGGGCTCCTAAATTATATCTTAAATAGTCGCCAATATGTTTTAACTCCTGTTTGCCAGAAAAAAAAACATAAATTTTCAAGGGTAAGGAACCAACATGTAGCGCTGTTATATAAAAAAAGTATGCATGTTGTAATCACACAATAAATATTGGCTAGAATGTTCAAAATGAGCTCAGAAAATATTTAAAATGTAACTGGGAATTGTTCATAACTCAAAAGATGTTGGAGGATAAAAAGTGGGTCTATTTTCTCGTTTCTTAAAGTTTCATTACATATATAGTTCTATCTTTTAACGGAATGTTCACGCTTAAAATATATACAAAACTTGAAACGATTAAACAATTAAATGGGTTCAATATACTCACAAAATCTCACATAATCTAAACAATTCAGAGGGACTAATGCTATACAAACACCTCCAAAGAAAATATCAATTTGTTCTGAAAAGCGAGTTTTTTTTAAATGATGATATATAGTAATTATTTAGTTTGAAGAAACAAAGTTAACATCAAAGAAATCAAACTTTCGCAATATGGTTTACCGAGTCTATTTTTGTAACACGGTTTACTAAGGGGTGGGGTGCGCGGCGCGCGACTCGTGTTAAAAACCCGAGAGTTCCTTATTATAAAGCAATAGATGATTTCGATGTTGGTATACCCGTGATAGCATTGGCACCGTTTTCTACTGCTTCTAACATAATCTAGTATGGCGTCACATTATCAAGTTCACTAGAAATTACAAATACTTTGGTAAAATTATATTAAAAAAAAAAAAAAAAAAAAAAAAAAAAAAAAAAAAAAAACAAAGGTAGGAATATGATTTTCATGCGGTTTTGGCCCAAATGATATGGAAAACTGACGAGGTTGTAATCAACATTATAATTTTAGAGCCATACAGTGCACAATAGTTAAACAAAGAAACTAATAACTAAAGGTATGCCGTATATTATAGTCGAAAATGTCCTCGAGGTCGGACAAACTAAATAATGGCGCCCATTTTATTTTGTCCCGCCACGAGATACATTATGAGGCCCATAGATGATACTACAAAATTCATGTGCTATTAACTAAAAAACTGATTTTAATTTGTTTGTTGTATAGGTTTTAAGGTAATTATGCTTATTTATGTGAGTTTGTTGTGATAATGAATAATTAAATGATAAGAAAATGCATTTTTAAATTTGAAGGAATGACTCATTATTCAGAATAATGGGCAGTAAATGACCAATCAGAATGCGGCATTTTCAATAATGGGTATATAGTAGAGGTGTAGACCACTACACCAATCGACTTCGACGCTAACCCGGTGAGGGTGCCACCTTCACATTTTCGGTCATGTGAGTGCAACCAAAGTCGAACTGCCATTTTTTGGCGAAAATGAGTTATTTATATATATGAAAAAAGTAGTTTCATTACGCTAATTGACATGGACATTTCAGGTGGTAGTCTCAATTTATTGCCAGATTATAGCAGAGTTATTAAGCTAAGTAGGCCTATTTAGGTGTATTACGACTTTGTGCACGCAAAATTGAATTTGTTGAGTGCAACAAAGGTCGTAACTGGAGTACGACTTTGTTGCACGGACACGGAGAAAACGCGAATGTAGAGACGAACATTTTATTTTTGTAAAGTGATGGTGTATAATAAAAAAAAATCTTCCAAAATATTTTGTGAAAAGAGCAATTAATTTTACCAAATTTATGCTAATTTTGCTAATTTCGGCAAAAAAACACTGAAAAACATATCAAAAAATGTAATTACTTCATTTTCCAATCAAGTAAGCCCAGTACTTTAATTACTACAAAAGTAATGAATACGCATAACTTTAACATATGTTTCAAGTATAAGGCTCAAGTTATTGTAGAGTTATTAGGCTAATTAGGCCTAATAGTTGTAGATACGACTTTGTTGCACTCAAAAAATTGAAATTCCCGTTGTCGTGAAACAATAAGTCGTAACTGGTAGATCCGACTTTGTTGCCCCACAGGGAAATCATGTGTGTAGTTACGAAATTTAATTAAGCTCATTAATTCTTCAGTGGGAAATGAAATATTATAAGATAATTAAAAAAACAACATTTTTATCAAACAGTTTGATTTTGAAATTAATTTTAATTTGACAAAGTCACAAAACAATTGAAACACAAAAATGCTTCCACTGTAAAATCTTAAAATGTAGATACGGACTTGATTGCACTCACATGACGATTTGTTTCGCCAAACTTAGCAGAAGGATGTGAAATAATTATATGGAAGACTTACGAAAGTTTTGAACGTTTTTGCGCACCGAGGGAAAGTTTACCTGGGGTGCTAACTTCCCCTTTGTAATACGAGGGTTAATGTCCATGCCCCCCACCCAAAAAATCTGAGATATATATAATTTGGTGTATTTGTACAAATGATAAAACTACAAAACTTTGATAATTCTTTTCCGACTCACGCGAAGGTTTCAATAAGTACAAGTAACATCATTAAACACAAAAGAAATGTGAAATAACAGACCAATCCCTCATGAAGTATGAAAGGTAAATTTCACCGATGGTCTTAAATCTTGATAGACCTCTTATCGATTTTGATCAATGAAAGTAGTAATCTTTGTCCCAGAGAAACGTATTCGTTCACAATTTATCTGTGGGCTTTGAGATATTTGGACAAACAAAGCTATCGGCATTACGGTATTCGATTGTTTGTGAAACCCGTTTTATACAAATGCGTGTATTCGACTGCGGCGATTTGGGTAGGAGATGTAATGTCACTTTATTTTTGTGGTACAATTAAAGAGTACATAAAATGCATCAGAATCAACATTAACTCATTTGACCAAAAAATCAGATTCGACAACTTTTATTGTTTTTTTTTTTCCCCGGGTGGGGGGGGGGGAAACCCCACGACGATTAATGAATAGTGTTCACCAAGGGGGGGGGCTTCAACTTGACCTAATTATTTATTTGTAATAGTAAAGGTCAGTTATCAGAAGCAAAGGTCAATGTGAGGTCAATTTTTACACGACTGAACAATTTGAAGTAATGATACGGTACTCTGTTTTAAGTGTTGCAAAAAATATAAACAACTATGTATGCATTAATCTGGGCAAGTGTAGAAACGATTTGTCCCGTGTAGTTATACGTACTCGTTGCTTTGACAGTTGCTTTCGTAAATGAACGAACATTTCCAAGAGACTGTCCAGGGTCAACAAGCTTACTGGTTGAAACACGTCGACAAAGCGTCCATTGGTTTCAGCTTAAAGTGTTCGCATTCATCTATAGAGAACAGTTTAACAGCGGTTGGAAAGTATGTCATCAAATTAAAGGGGTCCAATACTATTAGCTATTAGATCAGAATCATAATTTAAGATGGTTATTCTAACACATTTCACATCACTTCTTCGTTTACACAGCTCAAATTACCAACACCATCTACATGATCATATAACATTAAGCTGTCTACAATGCATACTTCCACACAACATTAACGGTTAATGGCGCCTCAATTTCTAACAAATTCGTGTTTTTTACACAAAATCATTACTTATTGCGAAATATCTTAACAAAGTATATGTTGAGTTGGTGTGGCGCGCAAGAGACTTAAATTTGAATAGTAAATCAACTTTTGCATTTATTCATATATTAAATACGGGTAAATTGAAAATCGGTGGAAAAACAGGCAAGTGGTCCCTTCTGTTCACTCAATCAGTGGCGGCGCCAGGACTTTTTTGGGGGGCGGGGGTGTTGGGGCGGCGGAAAAAGTTAGGACACTTCCTAGCCGCTCTATCACCCCTTCACCTCAATACCAGTTCACCTTGCCCAGCCTTTCTCCGGTGATTTTTTTGGGAAAAAGTTTTGCAAACTTGGGGGTAAAATTCAAAATACTTATTTTTTAAAACCAATTTTGGCCCAAAATCGATGATTTTTGCAACAAATTGTTTGAGGCTGCCCAAAATTTGTCATTTTCTTCTGGCCGGGGGTAAAACTGCGGTACAGAAGAAGGTAGTGAAAAATTTCCCCAGCTGCCCCTGGCGCCGCCATGATACAATGCCAAAACACGGAGTCTCACGGTTAAATAAAGCTCACTCACAACGCTGGCAAGGATAGTGTTAAGGGGTTTTTTGGTAGAAAACAGCAAAAAAGGAAAACTGATAATTATTGCATTAAATGAAGTTAAAATGTTAATCTACGCGTTAGTCTTAACTTATACTGTCAGAATTGAAAACAAATTGAAAAATAATTGGTATATGACTGGTTGCCCTGGTAACCGGCATCATATTGGAACATATTTTGCTAGCTTGGATACGCAAAACATTCTAATCAAACAACTGTTGATGCTATCAGATGAAAACAAATGGGAAATGTTAGTAGGTTACAACATCTTGTGAATGAACTAAAAACTATGTCCCCTCAACTGGTAAGTGGGGTCATCCACAGGTTTTCGTCATATTCGCCAAAAATTTAAAAAAATAATTGGACTTTCAATTTTTTTGAAAAAATAACCTTCCTGCAGTTTATCATCCATTTTAGTTCAATCACAAGAACAACAATAGAGCAACATCTGGTCCAAATTTGGAGTCGTATCCTTATACTTTTTGAGACAATGTATTTTGCGTGCGAGAACTTTGCAAAAAATCGAATGTTTAAAACTGCAGGTCAACGTTAGATAGTTCTTAGACTGCTCAATTAAGCTAAATAATAGATTAATTATTGAAATATTTTAATTTTGCAGACAGAATTTAGAATAAACATTAAATAAAATTTATGAAGGTTTTGATACCCTTTTTTTTACTAAAAATACAAGCATTTGTGTCCGAAATTTGCCGAAGATGTGTTCAGAATGACTCGATAAACCAATAAAATACATAGAATTAAAAATAAGAAAAACAAAAGAAATGTTCGTCGTTTTCGCTTCATGTGGTTTGATTAAAACTGTCATAACTACGGAAACGAAAGTCCGATTTGAGTCAAACCTGAAGCAAATGAAAGCTTATATTT